>JALIZH010004412.1:25000-29564 GCA_030522465.1 Rhipicephalus appendiculatus | reverse complement strand
TTTATTTTCATCCCCTGTGTGCTAGTCCATGGACAGGATCGTAGATAGTGTTTAAAATTTCGTTCTGAGTGGGAAACAAGGATGACCGCATGTCTCTCAATCCTCTGTGTGAGGGCCATGATCTCTAAGGATAGCCAAAGGAGCGATCTGTTGTTTTAGAGTCGTCTTGAAGGGAAGCCCTGGCAAGAAAGCTGGTGAGGGGGGGGGGGGCTACCACATGAGTTCTGCGCCTCCGCGAGCGCACTCGCTTGTCGCGAATGTCAACTCAATCAAAGCATACTGATGGGGTCCCTGTCAGGTGGTCAAAATAAATACGTAGCCCTCCTACACCGTGCCTCACAATCACATCGTTGATTTGACACGCGAAACTCCTGAAAGTATTTAATTCGGGTGCGGCAGTTTTCACAGGTGGATCGCTATCCCTTGTTTCGTGCGATTAAATGTTTTGACGCTTCGTACTCGGCGATAGTGACCTGGAGGTAGGAGTGGCAGGTTCATAGTGGGCTCATACAGGCTTCTACTTTTTCTTTATTATAAAACCTGCATTGACACGAAATGCAGAAACTGTACGGTATGTGCGCAGGTTCACACTGAAAGGTTACGCACCACGCACTGGTCACACCGGCAACTTACGTCTACCTATAACACTGTGATACAGCTATTCATAAATGTCTCGATGTGTCTTCGTGCTGCTCGTACGAGACGGTCTTAGCAGGCGCTGTCATCGTGATTTCTGTATTCGACTCGACAGTGGTCTTACACCAGTTTCTTCCTTGTTTTTTTTTCTTTTTCTTTCCTCGCTCGTTTTACTGCGGTTTTCTCAACTAGTTGCACCACCTACCATTTCTCACCCGCCAGAACATCGGAACGTGCCATTCGATATAAAGATAAATTCGTACACTCGAGAAGCGGTATGCACTGCGTGCTCCCCTCATTTTCCCTCGGGGACTCCCACATGGCCAAGTGAAAGCGGGAAGAAAAATGGCTGCGTTCGCCGGAAGAGAACCGTAATGGAGTCGAGTTCTGGAAAGCGGAGCGTCTGTTCCTTTTCTGTCGATTCTTTTTTTTTTTTTGCGTACATCAAGATCCGGAAGACCAGTCAGAAGCGTTGCCGACGTCACAAAACCCTGAGGACCAGCTCCGGCTGGTGGATAGAGCTCGGGCGTCCGCTGCAAGCCATGGCTACCTGGACCAAGGGAGTCATGGCTTGCAGACATCCATCCTCAGGCGAAGAGTACGCGCGATCCTGGTCCTGAAACAAAGTTTACTTCTTTCCCTCGCTCTTTCACGACAGGTGTTAAACAGCAAAAGAAGAAAGATAGAAATTTAAAAACGTAGACAGAACAACGTGAACATGTAATGCTGTTCTCAGGGGAGGGCAGCACGCATCTTGCTGTCGTCAGTTTTCATTAATTTTCCTAACCTAAGTTCTAGGTTGTATACAAAACAAATCTGGGCCACGCGCGTGGCGCCACACGGAACTTCATAAGCAAGACAAAATGCGCGAAGGAAAACATGGCGGATAATTGAAACGCGGTCATCGATCTTGGGAACTGCCCGGCTTTGTCCGAGAATAGCTCGTGGCCGCGGCGTCGTTCGATCTATAGGCTCTCTACGTTTCCACGCCGTGTGATTTTTGGTTTGAGAGCGGGCGCGGTTTATTGAAAAACAAGGCCCGGCCGTTTCTATGGGACGTTCTTTCACCAGTCTCCCGGATACCTCTGCTTCCGGCAGGTGTGGTGTGGTACGTATGCGACCGCAGACCCGAGTCCATATGAATGTAAATGACCGCCCGTGTATCCTTGGTCACACTTGCTCTTTCTGTTCTCAACTTCCGTGATACATTGTCGGCTGTGGTGTTACGCGGCTAAGGTAGAGGACGCAAGTTCAACTGAGTTGAATTTGCCCCCCCCCCCCCCCCTAAAAAAAAATAAAAAAATCCACGCATATCCACCGAAGTGAATGATGATGAGTGGGCGAAGCACGGGGATCGTTCGGTAACCGTGAATCTATCCACATACACACATATGTTTCGACTATAGCAACGGTTTTCTAACCACCATCACACACAGCGGACAGTGAGCGTCGACGACAAAGCTAGGTCCTAAGGTCCATAATATGTACGTTGAAATGGCTGACTAGTGTAAAGGGTTTGTGCGTCTAGGTGTTTCATATTGTTCTGTCACGACTATGATTGATATTAGTGTATCGTTAAACCTTTTCTTTTGTCATATGGCTTTGATTGGTAGGTGCTTAAATGTCGGTGTTTTTATGGTATTGTGGCCTTCTATTTTGTTCTTCTTGTTAACTTGTTCGGTCATATTCTTTGATTGATGGGTGCTTAAATTTCGGTGTTTGTACGGCGTTGCGGTCTTTTATTTTGTTCTGGTTAACAGCCTTCTATTGTGCTGTCATATACTTGATTTATGTACACATAAAGTCGGTTTTTTACACAGATGTTCTCGTTTTTCGTGGTGCAGATCAGTTTCAGTTTTCGGTTTTGTGTAGCGTGACGGACGCCGACAAGGCTAGGCCCTAAGGAGCTTCGCCCCTAAAAGTACATATCATGCAAGTACATGAGAAGCATCTGAGTCGTTAGCATCATGCTAGTATGCCTCTGCCGATAGAGGGAAAGAGAAAGAAAGAGAAAAAAGAAAGAGAGAGAGAGAGAGGCTCTTTATTAGAAAAACTCACGGGGTGCCTTATAATTTGTCAAGTGCACTTCGGAGCTCTCCACGTACACGGCGTCCATCGTAACCCATTTGACAATCCTTCATAAACTGAAAGGCATATTATTGCACGATTTTCACTCGATAATCGCTTTGCAACGTCTTCTCACAGTAATGGAGGCGTAGCTGGGCTTCTTGAGAGCCACAAAATATATGCAATGACTCGTGACAAACCAACCTGTGAGAGAACTGTGTGCCTGCGTCTGTGCAAAAGGCTAACTTCACCCCTCCGCCTCAACTTTCTGTTTGCTTTCCATTTGCCCCTGACTGAAGCTCGCGGTATCAAATACCGGCCGCGACAACCGCATTTTCGATGGAGGCAAAAGTACTTGAGGCCCGTGTACTTAGATTTAGGTGCACGTTAAATAGGCACAGGTTGTCGAACTTTCCGGAGCCCTCCACTACGACGTCTCTCATAATCATAAAGTGGTTTTCGGACGTTAAACCCCAACGGTTGTTATTATTTCCATACACCCGTTGCGGGGTGGCCAACCGGACTATACTCTGTTTCAGAGAGAGAGAGAGAGAGAGATTGGATGCGGAAAGACAGGGAGGTTAACCGGAAATCAAGTATCTGGTTGGCTACCCTGCACTGGGGAAGGGGTAAGGGGAGACAGAAAAGTAAGGAAGAGAGGAATGAGAGAGGGAGGGAAGCAGAAACACAGAAGTTCCCTTCAGCACTGTGGATGCTACAGGGCCCCTTAGCCAATAGGAAGGGCGATTAGCCCCTCCACATGTATTAATCCGCACCGCGTCGTCTGCTAGCATCCCCCTGGCGTCTGCGCGCACACGTTCAGCGAGCAGACGGCAGCGCCTGAAAAAAATAGAACATGGCTGCACTCATCGATGCTGCTGCTTTCCGCCTCGAGTTTATCACGTCGTCGTCGTGCGCTCTGTGGCCCGTAAGTTCCAAACAGACGCTTGTATTTGCTTTAGATTTATGTCTTGTAGCTTCGGCAGCAATGTATTCGTGACATCATTGCGCTATTTTCATGAAGCCGCTCTCAAATTCTCGGCGCGTTAGGCTTAGCAGGCGTGGTTAAAGCAATAGCTTATCTCGCCAATAACGACAGAGCGTACCTGATGCTTTGTCCTAATCGTGTGGTGGCGCATAGCGATAGCTCATTACACCATTAATTTGTTGCTGTGAGCGCTTTGGGCGCGCGTCAACGGCAAGTTCGGATCGAAGCGGGTGGTCGCGTCTGCATGGGCGCTGCCATGTTGAATTTTAACCACAGTTATCGACGGTTGCTGATACAACAGTTAAAGAAATACGACGTAAATGGGATGAAGAATAAAAAAAAATTACTTATTCATGTGCAGAAGCAGATGCTAAACAAGGGCAAATGACTCAACCTTGCGAGTTGCGAGGCAATTATATCTGGATCTATGTTTTCCTGCGCAAGCGTGTGGCTTGTTTACACCCCGTAGCTTTGGCAGTGCTGAACGGTAGTGGTGAAACAGAGTATAGGTACGGCTAACTTCTCTGCCTTTTTCGCATAACTTCTGTCCATCACTCTCCCTCATCTGTCATTCACTTGTCAATTGCAGGGCTTACAACATTATGACATATATTTAAACAAATACGCGCAGTCGTTCATCATGAAGAAGTTCCCGAAGTGCATTCTTACATGTGCAATGCCGAGAAGGGCCACTTGTGCTCTTTAAGCCGACTCGACTTTACAAACTCTTGCGAACTGCTAGCACGCGCTCCGTGCGTTCACGTTAAGCGGCCCCTTAGTTAATCTGGCTGCTTTCTATTTTTTTTTTCTTGATTAAAATACTGTGCTACAGTTACTGGGACGTAAAAAGTTAGAAAGGACACACGTTACGAA
>JALIZH010004412.1:0-20000 GCA_030522465.1 Rhipicephalus appendiculatus | reverse complement strand
TGGAAGACTATTTAGTTAAAGCTACTGACACAGCTCTGGATGCCGCCTTTTGCAAGAAATAAAATGTTGCTGCAACATTGAGCATTGTTTCGGACATGACATCGAAAGATGGCGTTAGCCAGGATTCAGTGGTTTTGAAAAAAATAATGGAAGTATTCCTTAGGTAGTTTGTTTCGAATTGTACACCACGAAAACTACTTGAAGTTTTCGTATGAAGTTTTGGTATGAAGTTTTGGTATGAAGTTCCGGTATGAGGTTCTGGTATGAAGTTCCGTCATGAAGCCCCGTTTTGAAGTTCCGGTAAGGGGTTCCTGCCTGAAGTTTCTTAATGAAGTTTCGGTGTGAATTTCCAGCAAGATGTGTGATTACGAAGTTTCAGTGTGTAGTTTCAGTATGAAGTGTCGGTACGAAATACCGGTAGGAAGTTCCTGTAAAGAGTTCCGTCGCGAAGCCCCGGACATTAAGTTCCCTTACAAACGCATACACGCACATGCACCTAAGCTATTGAACTCCTCCGATTATAAACAAGATGGTGGACTAAGCTTCTCCAGACAGGGGCGTGAAGATACAGCAAGCGACAGACCAGCGTACAAGTACAGAAAGTTGAGCTACAGTCTGTAAGAACTCAGCATGGAAACAAGCTAGGCGTTCAGACAAGGACACAGCTGAAAGGAAGCAGTGCTGTTGCTGATGAACTTTTCCCTTCACTTGTAGATGTTTGTCGTCACACGTGTGCACGCCTGAACTTTCCTCTGACACATCAGAGCACGCGCGTGCCTTTCACAGCATTCCTGGTCAGCACCTTATTGAACGGAACATCGAACCACGACGGGTGTCATCAAAGGACACTTCTCGCCGCCCATCGCACGCTATCCGACTAAATCAGCCGGGAGCAAAAGTTTCGATCCGCTGGCCTTCGTCTCGCCCCAACAGTGTTGCCAGAAAAGAACAGAAAAGTTCGACGCTAAAGAGAAAAAACTGAAACGCGTTCTGCTCGGACACGACACCACCTCCCTCACACCGCGCGTGCGCGGCAAAGCAGCAGGAAAGAAACCGCGAGAACGCCTCCGATGTTGTGGTACGACATGCACGTGATCGGCCACGCCTTGTTCGACGGCAGGAAGAGCGTCACGAACGCACACGTACACGCACGAACGCGCGCGCACACACGAACGCACACATGCACACACAAACACATACATGAACGCGCACACACACGCACGCACGCGCGCGCACAAACGCACACATGTACACACAAACACATACATGAACGCGCACACACACGCAAGCACGCGCACAAACGCACACATGTACACGCAAACACATACATGAACGCACACATACGCGCACATAGACGAACGCGCGTACACACAAACACACACACACATACACGCACGCACGCACGCAAGCACGCCCGTTTACATACCCACAATAGACACAAGCTCACGCACACACGACGCACACATGCACTCACATAGACCCATGCGCGAACACGCCCGCATACACACACATACACACACTCATACGCACACACATACGCACACACGCACGGCTATAATCAAGGAAGCGAGGCAACCGGGCACACGACGCACAATGAGGCTCCGCTTTCTTCATCGTGCGTCTTCCCTCTACTAACCTTTATAGGTACTTTCCTCGTACTACGTCCTAGCGCACGATAATGAAGGGCTGCTGTACACGGAGGAAACAACGAGAGGTGAGGTGAGGGTGGGTATCGGCTCAGAAAGGCGAGAAAGAAAGTGTGTCGAGTTGCCCGAGGCGTTCGGCGATGCCATTTCTGCTCCTGAATAGGGAACACCATCACGCCGCGGCGTTCAGGAAACGGGGACCCAGGAGGTTGATACAGGAAGAATAGGCAACGCTGGCACAAATCGCAGCTCGGAGCATTGGATTCCCCCCGTATCGGTGGAGCTCCTGTGTACACACCGGGGCTCGTCATATCCGCGGCGCTAATCGACTCGGCGAACGGGGAAGCGGAGTACGTTGAGCCGAGAATGTGTCAGCACCGTGTGATGTCTCTGTTTCTTTGTCCCCGTGTGTTTAGTTCGTGTTGCATTTACTCCTTCCTTACATCTCACTTGCGTTTGCCTTGTTTATCTCGCATCAAGTATACTTTCCTTCTTTTCGCTTTATACTCTGTAGGAATGTAGAGAATGTTTGTTAAGCAGATATTGTCCGGCTTGCCACAGACGAAATCAGATACCTTTAGCAGGACAGGCCGAATGCCCTACATTTATGGGCCTTCATTACGTCATATACTGCATACATAACTGGACAACGGCGCTACGTCCGCTGCATTGTGAACGAAGAGCCTGTAAAGAACGCGAAACGTCGAAAACATTTTTTTTTATTTGGCCAGTGACCGCAATTTTGGTTAAGGGCAGGTTGCTACCGTACATGTTGGAAAAAAAGAAAACAACGATCGCGACAGGGGATGAGGGTGCAGTACCATCGGAAAGAAGTAGCATTTATCTGTATCATTCATTCATTCATTCATTCAAAACTCGTTTCCAAGTAAGGCTCTTAAAGGCTCGGCAGACTCCTTGTAAACATTGGCATCGCTGGTTATGAGACTCATTTCAGGCAAACGGGAGAACATTTGCCATTAAAAAAAAGAGAACTCACCGCCTGACATGTTTTCTTTATATACTTAGGTCGTCTCGCCTGGGGTTAAACCTGGCTAGACAGTTCAGTGATACGACGCTTAAAGCGGCCATGGTACCCAATTTTCTATCATAATCTGCTTTTCGTGGATTAATCCTTGTTCATTCACAAACAAGCTGGTGAAATTTCAGCGCATTTGATCGAGCCTTGATATTTATAATTGAATATTTTTGTAAACACGGCGAACGGCCTGAGAGTTTGACAACACCGACGCACTCGTGAGTTGTGACGTAAAAGCTGCTTGCTTTGCGTGCGTCCGCATTCCAGCGAACGATTCTGTTCCGTGGTAAGCTGCGAACAGGGTTGCCGTTGGTGGCTACTTTGCGCCAATTTGGCTACTTTTTGACCCCGTCTGGCGACAAAACTTTGCAGTTGGCGCCATGGCTATTTTCTGGCTACTTTTAAGGTGCTACTTTGGCGCATTAAGTAGCCATTTTTTCTCATTTTTTACAGACGAAATCCCTTGTTTTTAAGCTTTTCTCTCGCTTCAGCGGATGCGTATGGTCGTCCTCCACCCACCAGTAGGCTGGTGCGCATCCAGGAACCTTTACGCGACGCTCAGCGCGTCTCCAAATACGGAGTGGCGAAGTTGCGTGCATGGTAACGAACGCGTGGCTGGCTCGGTACGCTCAAGTTTTGCGAATAATTTTGAAGCGCAGTGCGTGATCTCGTGTAAACTTAGGAAAACAGACATCTGCAACAAAATTTAGCTGGCCTGTTCATTTACTACCAGAATTTGGTCTGCAGCTTCAACGAAAATCTGTTTCAGCTTACATGTTCCTTCTGAATTGCTGGCTGGAATATTCTAATATAACTTTGCGTCTGGCAAGAACTCATATTTTCTAGATAATTAAAATATATGCACGCGTAATCAATTTATCGAAATTCGTTCATTTAATTTATTTCCAACTTACCGGTGGCTTTCTATGGTCTTATTCAAAATGGTATTATTTTTTGATCAATACTACAGAATCTGCTCCTAATACCACTTCTGTTCCATTTGGCTACAAATTTGGCGATAATATTAAATGGCATGGCTACTTTGGCAACTTTTGTCTTGAGTTCTGGCTCCTTTTCAAGTCCACCCAACGGCAACCCTGGCTGCGAATGCAGTCGAGCTCTGTCAGCCTTCTTCAGCTCAGCATTGAAATTGAACGATTTCCAGAACCTGCAACTTTGGTAGAAGACGGACGGCTCCGCTTCGATGCAGCGCATGACATCACACATGACATGGCAAAATGGCGGTTGCTGGTGGGGGGCGGGGTTTCTAGTGGGCGATTGTTGGGTTCATTTTGTGCTGAAATATTCTTTTAGTCACTTTTTCGTTTACGTACAGGCACAATAGATCTCAACTTCTATTTTTCTTGGAAAACCTCAAATTGCTAGGTGACCGTGTCATAGCCCCTTTAATAGAAGTGTTTTGACAAGTGCAAGTATGTAACTGAAATTTCCAACTGTGCCTTGGACGGGGAGAGGAGGGGGGACTGTTTCGGACGTAATGTCCAACGCAGCCTTGTGAGGGACGTTATAGAACGTAGTCTGCGAGTTCTTGTCTTGCGCTTGTTTAAACGCCTATTTATGATTTTATATTGCACGCCTAGTTTGTTTTTCTTGCGTTGAACTAACTGTTAATTTGTTGTTGTATCCTTCTTTCTGCGCAGGTGAGTCAGCACGCTTCGTGCAGTAGGGGCGGTGCTGTCATTGCAAGTGGTACGTGTTCGTCCCGGTAACGTCCCGGTAACAACAAGTAAAAAAGAAAAAAAATATAGTAAAATATCTAGTTAGCCCACAGCTCTCGTCTTTACATACGCTCCGACTTCCATAGGCATCTTCATCAGAACTCATAACGTAATTATTTATATAAAAAATAACCGTATGGTGTCTCTGTAGATACCTTCGATAGCGCCGCATTGGAGGGGTTGACATTTACCTTCCATTTTTTCGCTAAATGCACGCTGCGCCATCACGCCTTCAGTGCAAGCCCGCCTCTTTCTTAGTCCAAACACTCATTAGTATTCAATTCACTATAACTCGAAAGCTTGAGGAAAATAAAAATAAAATGGGGGGGGGGGGGGGGGGCATACGTAGGATGAGTAGCTTAGGTGTGTATAAAAACATGCTCCATTTAGGGACCCTTATTTAAGCAGTCAAACTAGTTGGAAGGTGTTCAATACTAATGAGGTGTTTCCTTTAGGAATGCAAAACCAGTGCAGGAGGCTCAAAGTGGGACAGCCCTGCCTGATTTTCATACGGTGCATGGCGCGGACTGTCGAGCTAAGAGAGACGAACTTCCATGCTGTCGTGGGTTGAGCGTCCCCTTCATTAGTTGCTCAACATGAGACTCGTGCGATTTCTTTATATCTTCTTACTCTTTCATCCACCTCCGTAGCGTTGTGAAGCTGCACGCGAACATATGTTACTTCTTTATTCGTGGGTCCCCTACCGACTGAGCGTCTTATGTATGGTTGGCCATAGGTAGGCAAAAATTGTGGAGCTCACTCACACTCACTTATGAAATATATTTTGCGCTTAGGGCTCACTCGGACTCACACTCACACTCACGAAAATTTTCTTCAACCGGACTGACTCGGACTCAAGCTCACCTAGGTATTAGTCGGCCGGACTCACTCGGACTCACACTCACGGCTCGATTTGAGTCTGAGTGAGCCTGAGTGAGTCGACTCATGAGTGAGTTCGCGGACCCATAATGGTGGCGAGCATAACAAAAATAACAGTCGAGCTTAAATGATAGAAAAGATAAGAAAGCAGAATTTGTGCAGCGTTTCAAGTTACATGCTGTGAATAATAATGAAAAAAAAAAAAAACCCGCAAGCAGGAAGTCTGAGTGCTTACAAGTTCTAACAGAGAACTGGTAATTTATGAGGGCTGAAAAACTCAAAATTAATACGGTGTGATCCCGCATATAGGGCAACAACAGATTAATTGCACCATTGTATTCACATTATAGTTTTCACGCATAAAACTCACTCGTAGAACTAAAAAAGAAAACCGTTTTAACGCGGCAGCGTTAAAAAGCTCATTTCGCAGAAATGCCAGTGTCGGTGGTGGCTGCGTCGGCGGCGGCGTCGGTGGTGGTGTCTGCGTCGGTGTCTTTGGTTGTGAGTGAAAAAGCAGTGTTGGCCGTGAGCGAGAATTCATGGCAGATGCAAATAAAGATACGAGCCGGACGGAGTTTGCACTTTTGATTTCCTTGTAATACAGTTTCTTTTTTATTCAGGGAGTCCCCTTAATTTCCGTTAAGTGCATCATGATACCTGACCAGACGAGCTTTCGTCCAGTTCTTGGCTATGTAAATTTTACTGCATTCCTGCCGCCCCTACCAGTATCCTTTGCCCCTAAACAGCGATCTTTGCTCCTTCATTTTCTGAAGAAATCAATTTATCTATGGGCGATAGTTTCAATTGAAGTTTTCTTTTTTTTTCTTCGATGATTCCAAGCTTAGGTTAAATAGGCGAAAGTATGGCGTTATTTCTACAGCGTTTTCTAGCGAGAAACTTAAATGTTTCGCTCATAATTTCATGTGCCATACCTTCAGGTGCACGCTGTGCAGACACGTATATACATTCGACGGTGGTCCGTGAGACCATCCCTCACGTCTCATGTTTACCGTCGAGTTGAAGTATCACGCCTGTACTGCCTCTACTTTATGCAGTGCTACTAGCGGCGCTGGCATAGTGTACCACATATTCAGGAGCCCTTGCCCTATGCGGTGTATGGGGCAAGCATTTCTTTTTTAGGAGCGAAACTCCTTAGGCTGGCACTCCGCCGTCGCCGTTGAAGCTCCCTGGCACGGTGCCAGCTGTGGCGTCTCCCCCTCACGCGGGAGGATAAATGAGCTTTATGAGCGCTGGAACGCGGAATGGCGTCTGCACGATGCGCAAAGCGCGAGAATACGAACGCATGCGAAACGGAGGCAGATTAGTCTCCCTCTCCCTCTTTCTTATACTCTGCCCTCTCCCCTCAAATCGGCGAACTCGCGAAACCGTCGCTTCACCTTGTCGTCATCGCCGGCTAGGTCTCCCTGCGACAACTGCGGAGGACTTCCTTTTTTCCTGTACGGTCGAAGATCCCGGCCCTGCGAGCGTTCCTCGAGTTTGCGGTTCCTGCAGACCTTGCCGCCCTGTAGCCGAACGCCTTGCTTTCGTGCTCCCGCCTGCTCTGACAAGACTATCTTGTCACTCATCTCACTTCTTTCTATCCTCTCTTCTTTCTATCATCTTTACTCCCCCCCATCCCCAAAGGCGCTGAGCCGTGCCCCCACGACGGGAGCAGAAAATAGTGTCCTTTTTTCTATCTTCCTCTTTCCCAAAACCACTCTCTCTCTCTTGTCGTCCGCCCAATCCGTTGCCTGGACAATGAAACGCCGCGCGCGCTCCGAACGCCGTGTGCGTCCCATTTCTAAGGAGCTTCGCTCATCGGTTGTATTCGTACACGGAACAACTGCTAGTTTCTCTTTCTTTCTTTCTTTCTTTCTTTCTTTCTTTCTTTCTTTCTTTCTTTCTTTCTTTCTTTCTTTCTTTCTTTCTTTCTTTCTTTCTTTCTTTCTTTCTTTCTTTCTTTCTTTCTTTCTTTCTTTCTTTCTTTCTTTCTTTCTTTCCATTGCGCAGTGCTCCCTCCTAACTGTTGCCTTCCTCCATGCCGGGGATGGCGCCGTCATCCACGCGCTAAGCACCGCGACACTTCAATTTCCACAGGCAACCACTAACGTCATGCGTTCATATCCAGGCAGGAATGAAATTTCGCAGCCTGAAATATGGCCCGTATTCACAAACGCTCCTCGACTCGAAACTCGACATTCTTGAGGACTGTTTCGCGCTGTGATTTCTGCAACGCGAAAAGTTTCCTGGATCCCTTGAGGTCGAGTTTCAAGTCGAGGGGCGTTTGTGAATCCGCGCCTAAGTGATCTCGATAAGAGATCGGATTCCCTTGTCGCAATCGGCGGATTGCAGACAAACTCCCGATTGAGGGACCACCGATTATTGAAGAACGGCGCAAACAAGTACGCATTTGACTGGCGCAACTTTGAGGGCCACATTTCAGTAAGCTCGCCGGCGTCCTGTTTCTCAGGACGCCACCACCTAAATCTGTCTTGTTGGCCTTTCGTGTCAGACGCGTGAAGCGTATCTTTCGGCCTGCGTGGGTTTGGTAGGCTCTGTCTCGATTGGAGTCAGCATAAACGACATGTAAATACTCAAAATGTACACATTCATGTTTTATTTGTGCTCTTTGTTTACCATGTAATGTGCCTATGTGCACCTATCTTTTAAATGCGAATGCATTTCTTAGTCGGGCTATGTGAGGCGTCCGGCGTTGTCCGCGGCGGCGTCCGCGCGCCGGCAGGTGTTATCTCTCCGCTCTCACTCCCTCTCCCATAGCAACAGCTGCGGGCGCGCGCGCTTATCCTCGCCCCTAGCAACCGGAGCATGTGGTGCGAAAGAATGTAGGAGAGGGTAGGTGCAGTGCTTCGCCGCTCCTTCTCTCACCGTTCGGTCTCTCTCCTCCCTGCGCCCCACTTTCCCGTCCGCTCGCGCCTCACTCTCGACCGTTCGCTGGCTGGGCGCCTCTCAAGGCGATGGCAGAAGTCGGTGAAGACGAAATCTCTCGGCGCAAGAAATGCATTCGCATTTCCTCACGATTCCCTTCGGGGAGGTGGGGGGCATTTTTTTGAAACAAATTTTTGTGTGTCTGTGCATGTTCTTTTCTGTTGAAATGCTTTGTTGAAATGTTATTGATGTCCATCGTCTGTGACAACAAATTTCCCTAAAAAAAGAAAAACATGGGGGGGGCGAATTTGGAGGAAAGAACCAGACGCTACCGTGAAACAGCATCAACGACAAAGTCGTGTCGGAGGTCGCACGTACCAGCGTTTCGTAATTAGCTCTGCTTGGCGATCAAATATTATTTTAGAGCTACTTCGTCGCGCATGCTCGCTGACATTTTCTGGCACGGGCTGGCCGATGGCTGGCACGTGTGTGCTCTCGGATTACGCTGTCAATCTGTCTCTGCAAGTTTGTGTTTGTTCGTTCGACAGGAGCGGATATACATGCAGGGGTTTATATTCGTAAACGTGCAGTCTTAGTTTTGTCTGCTTAACAGTGCTCTCACACCCACTTACGGGTTAGTTGAGCGGTTTCTATCTATCTATCTATCTATCTATCTATCTATCTATCTATCTATCTATCTATCTATCTATCTATCTATCTATCTATCTATCTATCTATCTATCTATCTATCTATCTATCTATCTATCTATCTATCTATCTATCTATCTATCTATCTATCTATCTATCTATCTATCTATCTATCTATCTATCTATCTATCTATCTATCTATCTATCTATCTATCTATCTATCTATCTATCTATCTATCTATCTATCTATCTATCTATCTATCTATCTATCTATCTATCTATCTATCTATCTATCTATCTATCTATCTATCTATCTATCTATCTATCTATCTATCTATCTATCTATCTATCTATCTATCCTTCTTTCATTCTTTCTTTCTTTCGTTCTTGTAGTGGTGACGGCTGATTGACAATCGCCAGTCTATCCTCTTTGTCACCGCCGTTGCGTTAATTAGTGTGCTGTAGTAAGGGACAGAAAGAAAGCAAACTCTGGCATTGGAAAGAAAACTATGTAACTATGTTTTTTCCTAATTAGCAACTAGCGTTTGCGCGGGCGGAGCAAATTTTGCGTAAGCACTCGACGTTACTTGATTCCTCTGGGCTCGTCGTCCGCAGAACAGCACTTTGGAAACAAGCAGGTGCCCTGCGCAACTTGCTGTGACAGTTCTTTTACCTTATTCTCTTACTTTTAATTTAGGAAGCTGATGTCCGTTCCGAACTATTCATAGCGGTACCGTTGCATAAATGGCTAGACTTTTTTTTTTTTTTTTTTAAAGCTTCTGTTTGTCGCGGTCACGAAATATGTGTTCGGACGTAAAGGGATTATACACAAAAGATAAATCAGCAATAAGAGGTACCGTTCTATAGCTCACGCCAGTATCGAATGCATGAGGTGCGTGACGTACCTATATACTGAAAAACGATTGGAACAAATACGGACACGCAAACACGAAACACACAGTACGGACCCTGTCCTTTCTACAACATGTTGTATACGTGTATCCCTTTTTAGTGTTGCAAGTACTTAGTAATGACTTTAGCCAAGATGCTATGTCCTACCTTAATTTTCCTACGGACACTTGCTTGCATCATATGGTGTGCCCTACCGAATACTTTGTCGTGTCATGGTGCCGCTACCGGTGGCCGTTGTGATAGCGCTTTTATAAGGAAGTGAACTTCCTCAGTTTTTAAAGCGCATGCTGTTTTCATACTTTACTTTCTTTGGTTTTCTTTTTTTTTCTTTACCGGGGAAATGTAATTGGCACTTGAAGATTGCCGGCCGTTGAGGTGTGTGCTACATATTTCGTGTAATTAATCTAAAAATGAAAAAAAGAAACCTGGGCAGGAATCAGAAGAAAGAAAAGATAACGTACCGTCCTTTTATTAGGTTTGCGAATTTCGCCGCCAGTTGTCTACTTAGGACACGCCGTTCACGGCATCTATACATAATGTGAAGTTTAAAGGACCCCCTGACAGCGAAAGTTTTGTTTGCGACTTTTTTACAGTAATTTCTAGCTTTGCGCCTGGCAATCCCGAAATTGAGTCGTAATTTCTCTAACGCTTAGTATAATTATAGCTAGCGTCGTTAATTCAGGACGATTTTGCGTCAGTTCGAAACGCCCGCCTAAATATCGTAAGAAACTAGCGCCCCACAGATGGGGAGCGCCTGAGACTACTTGCGCTCAAGTTTCGGTGACGCTGAACGCGCCGTTTTCAAATCGGGGGGACCAGCGGGCGGTGAAGAATGAAATTATGTGGGTGCTTTGAGTGTGTCTCCCTCAGAAAGTAGAGAAGTATTCCTGCTGCAAGCAGCCGAAACCACCTTGAGAGCAGCCCGGCAACAGAGCGAGAGGGGTGACGAACAATAGTCCTCGCCGGGTGCTAGCAGTGCTAGTCGGGGTATTGTGCGCGCCCCGCAAATGTTCTCTGACGTCGTCAATACTCGCCTTACTCGTGGAACGTCACGCGGGGCCTCTGTCTACGTCAAACCAGAGAAGATGTCGATTGGTGCTGATAACTCAGACGAGCACTCCCCCTTACTTTAAAACCAAATTAAAATATCTTATAGGCCACGCTCGCCGCTAATAATCGGTCAGAAGTAACCCCCCCATGCAGGACTCTCAAACAACAGAAGCATCTCGAGTTTCCAAATTTGGTGTTAGGAGTTCTTTAACACTTATTTTTGTTTCGGAGATATTTACGAGATAACTAGTTGCTACTAGCATATTTTGACTTAATAAATGATGACCCAGAGTCGGCCATTTAGTTAATTCCCACCCACCACGGTGGTCTATAGTGGCTATGGTGCTCGACTGCTGACCCGCAGGTCGCGGGATCGAATCCCGGCCGCGGCTGCCGCATTTTCTATGGAGTCGAAAATGCTTGAAGCCCGTGTACTTAGCTTTAGGTGCACGTTAAAGAACCCCAGGTGGTCTAAATTTCCGGAGCTCTCCACTACAGCGTCTCTCATAATCATATCGTAGTTTTGGGATGTTAAACACCATAAATTATTATTAGTATTATTATTAATAGTTCATTCCCAGCCCTCTAGTTCGTACACGTGAAGTACTACAGATTGGGCAAATTGGTTCATTATAATTTATTTCGATAGCGCAGCTCAGTTTGAG
Organism: Rhipicephalus appendiculatus; assembly: GCA_030522465.1. Classification (NCBI taxonomy): domain Eukaryota; kingdom Metazoa; phylum Arthropoda; class Arachnida; order Ixodida; family Ixodidae; genus Rhipicephalus; species Rhipicephalus appendiculatus. The sequence goes on along the minus strand of JALIZH010004412.1, from coordinate 8,539 downwards.
TATCAAGAAAAGAGGCAACAACGAAGAAGGAAATTGTTTTGTTGCCCGTCATTGCCTTTTTTGCAATTCTTTATTTCCCTCATGCTCAAACCGAGCTATGCTATAGCAATGCGACATTGTTACACGTCGCTTAGTGTAAAATGGCGACAACTTAAAGTGGCGTGTACTCTGATTTGGATAGCGTCATGCTGTCTCTAAAACTGAATTGATCTAAATGGAACGCCATGAGGGTATTAAATCAAACAATGATATCTAAATAGGTGTCATACTCTGTCGCACCAGATCTCAAGTCTGATGCTTAACACATCGCCCAGGCCCTGCTTTTCCTGAAGAATAACAAAAAGACAATTAAGCTTCGCATATACGTGCGTACCCGAACTGAAAGCCAAATGACACGATTTTTCTTCGTCTACTGTTTCCTTTTTTTTTCTCTCTCTCTCTTTTAGTAAAACTCTCTTAACTTGCTGTGGTCGTTTCCCCACAAATGCAAAAACAAGATTTACAGGCCTGAAACTCTTAGTCCCCGCGTGCTTTACAGGACTGCAAGTTAAAAAATACTGCGAACTTACGATTAGCAAGGTTCCCATGACAACTGCTCCAGTAACGAGGCGCTCTATTGCCACTGCCGCCGCATTTCGCACAATAAGAGCAAACGAACCCGGCGGGTGGCAGTGATTGCGTCGTTTCGCAGCCTAGTGGAACACGTGCTGCAATGCCAAAAACTACGTAGGAACGTTAGACACAGACGGTCGGTATATTCACTTTGCTGCCGGATGTCTTGAAGCTGAGAAAAAGAAAAGGAAGTTAAGTATCTGGGCTACGTTTTTCTAGGTCAGCTAGTGGCTGGCTGCGAAGAAGTTAGTGAAGATGAACTTTGTTCTTGCGCAACGGTATAAAGGAACTGGACAAAGGTTCCTTTATACTTTATTGGTGTAAGCTTGTGTGCATCCGCCTTTGAGGTGGGAATGCCGCGGAGTTTTAATCTTGTATCCAACTATAGTCATTTCTTTCTCATGTGTTATCTTCACGTAGAGCTGCTACTTGCTCTTCGTCATTGCAGACTATACTTAAACAACTCTTCAAGAGAGAGAATTAGGATAGATAGATAGATACATAGATAGATAGATAGATAGATAGATAGATAGATAGATAGATAGATAGATAGATAGATAGATAGATAGATAGATAGATAGATAGATAGATAGATAGATAGATAGATAGATAGATAGATAGATAGATAGATAGATAGATAGATAGATAGATAGATAGATAGATAGATAGATAGATAGATAGATAGATAGATAGATAGATAGATAGATAGATAGATAGATAGATAGATAGATAGATAGATAGATAGATAGATAGATAGATAGATAGATAGATAGATAGATAGATAGATAGATAGATAGATAGATAGATAGATAGATAGATAGATAGATAGATAGATAGATAGATAGATAGATAGATAGATAGATAGATAGAACACATTTACTTTCGGGGTTACACGAGGTTCCGTCCCACAGTTATAATACTCGCGGTTTTCTCGCCTAAATTTCCCCGGAGGATCGTATTGGGGCTGATTGCGGCTGCGTTTAAGAAACTTAACACGCGAACGGCAGGCAGTTCCCCGAGTCAAGGAATTGCCGACTGCGTCGCCAGTCGCGACCATTTTTCTTTCTCGATATTTTATCCTCTTTTTACCTCTTCATTTGCCGTGAGCGGGATTCGGATTTCTCGCGAAAATTGAGGTCTGCGTAGGAAGAGCAATTTGCGTGCGTCTCAAATGACGCGAGGATTAGGGCACCGCGACGTCTTCGTCTTCATCTCCCCGCAGGAGAAGCGGATTGCGGCTGGTACACGAGCGTGGAATGTTGGCCGGCGTTCCGTGGGGAATGCTGGATAACTCGACACTGTGATAACCCGATACGCCGAGTACTGGTGCGACTGCGATGAAGTTTATATCCGACCAGTGCGCTTCTCAGGAGGGCAGGAACCGTGAGCACCCGTCGAGTCATATATTTTCTTTTCCTCAGATTTCGAAAGACACTTTTTATTCACTGCTCAAGAGCCACGACTGGTTCCAACAACTCCTGGCAGTCCAGAAGGCCCACGACGCGGCGGTGAGGCTTGGTCTTCCCGTCCCGACGTGGGAGCGGCCTGCGGTCCTCCCTCAATGAAAACTGGGGGGATGACTTCTCCAGGACTTTAATAGAGTTTAGTGCCTACCTACTTAGTCAGAGCGAATACCGTGAGCTATAAAGCATTTATCAAGTGGTGTCTAATGGAAATCGAAAGTAATGGTCGGAACCCAGGGATGGAAACGCAACTTTTATACAGCCCCCCGTCGCACATGGTCTCTAAAGATCACTGCGTAACATCTGCCGGACGTAATCTTGAAGTTCCCTCCCAATCGCCTCTGATTCAACTCTGCAGCAGAAAGCTTATTTTAGATATTCAGCTTCCCTCCGTTTGCAATTGTGGATTAGTTCGCCCCCCCCTGCTACCATCTACCACCCTCCTGGTTACCTCGTATAATGGAGCAAGCGCCCCCCGTGGAAAACTGATGGTCCCTAGTCCGTACCCAGATAGGTAGTCAACCGGAGTTGATTGTATTTGGATCTTCTTGCTGCAATACGAGTTGCATGCCAATTTTTCATCAACCTATATTTATATATATAGTAGGATACAACTTAAGAAGTCCGGAAAAGCGCCGCCCAGACGATCGAAGCGCGGCAGCCGGTCGCCTCTGCTACTGAAAAAATAGTCCCGTTCACCACTGGTCTGGCTCATGACATCAGTCTGGAGTTCGCGCCTATTGGTGCAAGCTTGTGTGCATACGCCTTTGAGTCAGGAATGCCGCGGAGTTTTAATGTTGTATCCAACTATAGTCATTTTTTTTTCTCATGTGTTATCTTCACGTGGAGCTGCTACTTGCTCTTCGTCATTGCAGACTATACTTAAACAACTCTTCAATTTGGGTGTTCGCCAGCAACGATGTGGGCTTGAAAAAAAACAAAACAAAAAAAGACAGACATGACGCGTGAGTGCCGCCTGTAAATAGCGGTCGCTCCGTCGTGTGTAGAAATCCAAAGGCCATGTGCACTGTCAAAGCCTTCAATGCCTTCAAAGCCTTCCCGTCCCACCAGTTACGATACCATCTTGACTACATTACATTCCGTGGCGTAAACGTTTATATGTTCTCATCTCTCACGCTATATTAGCAAAACAACAAGGTTCGTCGCAGAGTTTGATCCTGTCTATCTTACCTATCTAGATCAAGAACCCTGCAGAGCTGCGTTGGCTTTTTGGAAAACCTAACGAAATGTGCCGTGTCGTTCGGAATGTCTAACCCTACATAGTGTTCAAACCCGCGGGCATGTCTTAGTTGCTTACGGCGAAGGCTGAATAACTCACTCTTCCAAATCCTCTTACGTACGTGGGCGCCACGCTAATGCCACCTTCTCTTGATCTTTATATTCCGCCCTCTATCCGATGTCACGCTGGAGTATGCCATTCGAATATACCACTCATTTATTCACCATACGGTATTATGCAAGATAAGTGGGCTTGTACAGCTATAGTCGTAATCCATGCTTCGACTTTTATGCCTACTTCCTTGCCGCCCCACCACCTCCAGGATCCTGTTTGCCAGAGTGCCCTTAATGCCAGCCTTTTTTACCTAACGTTTACTCGATCTACGCTGCGTCTCTACTTCACGTCAGCACACATTGTGGTTACCACAAGGCTTAACGTTAGTCAAGGTTATTATTTTCTTGCTCTAAGTATTCCTTTTTCGCAGTCTTTCTTGGACTGCATGGATAAGTAACCAAAGGCTGTGGTGCCCTTTTGGAATCCATCACTAATACGAAAATTCTTTCTTAAAAGCCAAGGCCCTGTCTAACGAAATTTCCTTACGGCTTAGTGTGATGCAATGTCCGACTGCGTCAGGAACGAGTCAGCAGCGGCCTGTAACCCGTGGCATTATGCCTTCTTTAATATATATACTTATTTAGTGGACCACTGTTTGATCCGTCGCGGTATTACTCGAGGCCAAAACCGCTTCCTCCTTATTTCGAGCCGACCTGGCGGTGGTAACGACGACCCAATGCAGGGGCGTAGCCAGTGGGGGGGGGGGGCCTTCGAAAATTTTCAAGTTTGCTTGCGTATATATACACGCACACATACAAACGCACGCGTATACATAAACTATGGTTGAACCTCCACCCCCCCCCCCCCCCCCCGGCCCCGAAAAAAATACTGGCCATGCCCCTGTCACAATGTCATCAATTTTAATGCCTTTCTAACTATTTTGGCTTTCAATCTGTGCGATTGGAGGCCAGAGAGCGTGCATGTTCATCTTTTATTTTGTTATCTTGTGTTGCCGCCAATACCATTTTAATTTTTTCAATTCATAAAAAGATTTTCCTCTAAGGAAACACTAAGGAGAAAAACGATTTTTCGCGTATTAGTAAGTTACCATTTCTCTGCATCGAAACCACCACTTTTACCGGTAGAATACGCTCGGTTCGTTTCCCTACAAATTATCATTGTAGCATCTTCACTGTCCTTCATTTTATTTTCGCATATTCTACTGTCGCACGATTCATGTCCGATCCCCCGTATAGTGCGCTGAGTTATACCACTATTTTAACCGACCGACCGACCGAACGACCGACCGACCGACCGACCGACCGACCGACCGACCGACCGACCGACCGACCGACCGACCGACCGACCGACCGACCGACCGACCGACCTGTTTTAACGTGATAGAGTTAAAGAGCTTGTTTCGCAGAAATTCTGGCGTTGGTATCTGGGTCGGCGTCGGTGTCGGCGTCGTTGGTTGGGAGCGAAAAATCATCATCTTGTCCATGGCCAAAAAAGTGAAAAAGATACAACTAAAATAAATAATACAGAAACTTTGGTCCGAGTGAGAATCGAACCCAGGCCAATCTGCGTGGCAATGAGGTGTTCTGCCTCAGGGCCACGTTATTGCCTAAAACTGGACTCGGAAAAAAAAAAGACACAATACGAATGTATTGTAGAGGAAGGAGTCCCCTTAACGCATGCAATATTGCGTGGCTGAAGCGTAGAATCGCGCCAGGCGTCAAAAAATGGGAATTTCGTAACGAGTGGGTGTTTTAAAGGCCCACTCACTACAAAACGCTGAGACATATAAAATATAGATTCGCATGTTGCCTTATGAACGCGTAGTGGGCCCTTCGCTGATTCGCAAAAGGAACAATGAGGGCTTAGTGGGCACTTAACAACTGTACTTGCAGTAGACATTCTAGCATAGTCTGACATAGCCAATGTTGCGCGCACTGTCGTTCGTTTCCTTACGGCATGGTTGAGGCATGCACTGAGGACCGAAGCAAGGCTAGCAGTTGAGAAGGCGATACCCACGAGGCCTGATTACGCTATCGCGTTCTACTCTTCAAGGCGGAGCTCAAGCGTCCTTCAAGTAATTTCCTGCGTGTTTTTTTTTTCATTTACTTGTACTCTGAAAATGCATGAAGATTCACATAGCCAGCTAGCCTATAGTTTTCTGCCAAAAGTATTTGCATGCGTGCGCAAGCAAAACACCATTCACACGACAAATAGACATACTACCATTTATTACTATCGAAAAGTTATCGTAAATGTAACGGCTGTCCCGCCTGCCAAAAGTCTCCCACCGGCCTCGCCCTTCTCAAGCGACGTTGCTCACCGAGGCCACGAAGTCGCCGCAGTGCATACAAGGCTTCACCCCGCACACCTCGCACACGTCGCCGCCGTACTGGCCTCGTAGAATCGACGAGGAAGCGGCCATACTTCTCTTTGCTCGCTGCCGTCTTCGTACAGCATTTGGGACGGAATCACGATAGGCGGGAGCACGGAGGAAGAACGCCCTTGCGGTGACGTCGTACACGTCATTGGAGGAGACTCAGGTGTCCAGGAGGTCCTCGCACCGGCGTTCGCTTCACGAGTACGGTGCCAAGAGCACGGTGCCAGACAGCCGCAACTGCAATGTTTTCTGCCCCTCGAGTTGCCCGCGTTCGTGGCGCCTGTCGGCGACTCGTCTCCGTGATGCGTCGCCGCGGTGACGGTGTCCGAACCGTCCCTAGCCTGAGCCCTTCGAGTCATCCGGAGTCCCTTGCTCGCTGCCCGACAGGTCACACAGGCTCTCTTGTTCTTCCGTTGAATGCTCGTAACAGTGGATCAGCGGGAGACCTTCGCCGGTAATGATCCCAGGCCGATGCCTTCGAACAGTCCGAGTACCTTGAATGGCGTCAGGCTCCGTTCTGGTGTGGTCCATGTCTTCTTGCGCCTTGCGCTTCCACAGAACCACCCCTGACAGCTTCTCCTCGAGCGCCGTCACCCGTTCTTCCAGCTCGGTTATCCACAGCTCAAGTGTGGTCGTATCCAACGGGTTGTAGTTGGCACCACGTTCCATAGCAGGAATCTTGCTTGCTTGCTTGTTCATAGTGACCTGGCGCCTACCCAATCTTGTCTCGCGCAGCGCCCGTCTTCTTCGTTGTTGGTGATCTAACTGGCACGTTGTTTTCTACGAGATTCGTATAACGTTAAACGCGAATACACATAGTTTTATGTTAGCTGAGTTTTAAATTAATTTAAACTTGTGTTCATCTGGACACAAGTTTAATATTTGAATAATGAGCAATGACTAAAAATGCTCGAAGCAACGAGACGGGAAGGAGGGGTAGCCTGTTCTTGTTTTCATAATCGAAATAGCCAGATGCATGCAGCCCATGTACTTACGGGACAATCGACGCTGCATTGGGCACAAAAATGAAGGCGCACGTTTTTGCTTAAATCTCCAGTGTCGTCGAAGCGAAACTGCCGTCAATCCACAATCTTCGCCACCACATTCATGATGATGTTAACTCATGAACAGTACTGAGTATTCATGTATTAGTCTCATTTAAAAGCTGTCGACAAAGTACCACTTTGAATACTGCAGCCATTGCTATATTTCAGCCTGCAGCTAAGAATTAATTTGATAGGAATCTAGTTGTTGCGGTATACGAGCTTGTCTCAGTTCAAGTGCTCGACTACTGACCCACAGGTTACGGGATCGAATCCCGACGGCGGCGGACGCATTTTCGATGGAGGCGGAAATGCATGAGGCCCATGGGCTTAGATTTAGGTGCACGTTAAAGAACCCAAAGTGGTCGAAATTTCCGGAGCCCTCCACTACGGCGTCTCTCATAATCATATCGTGGTTTATAATTATAATTAATTTTACGTCTCAGTTCAAATAATCGCAGTATGTTTTGTCAGTTAAAAATATTCGTAATTTTACTTTGTTAAAGCTTCTGAATATTGGTTTCAAATAAAATGCGGCGGAGTTCTTCGGCTGTTTTGGTAATTTACACAACCAGTCTTGGGGTGCTTTGAAAATGGTTGCCTTACTGTTCAAAGACTATTCGACCAGTATTCGATTTGTATTCGTGTGCGATTCGGTGTTATCACTATTACATTCTGAATCGATTCGCTTCTAAAATTTACTATTCGCACACCCCTATAAAGACTACTTAGCTTTTTTCGTTAATTAGTCATTTCAATGCAACATTAGTAGTTAACACCTACGAAATGTTAGCCGCAAACATAAACACTAGCTTCGACAGTGCGGCATCACTTCCGGGCTTGCGCTGCGCAATTCAGAAAAATGTCATTTATTAGTTTGTTTCTCCGCGCACAGGTGGCGTCGCAGTCGGCACACTTTCACGATTTTAGCTTATGGCGGGCCGCGGCGGTCGCGTTTCGATGGAGGCGAAATGGTTGAGGCCCGTGTACTGTGCGATGTCAGTGCACGTTAAAGAACGCCAGATGGTCAAAATTTCCGGAGCCCTCCACTACGGCGTCTCTAATAATCATCTCGTGGTTTTGGGACGTAAAACCCCAGATATTATTATTATTATTATTATTATTATTATTATTATCATTATTATTATTATTATTATTATTATTATTATTATTAGCCTATGAGTGCTTTCGCAACTCGTATAATTGAACAACTCCGCCCATTCCCAGGATTTGGGTACATTTATACGTGGCGCCATCTCTCGGCGGCAGTAACGGTTTCCTGCCATAACTAAATGGGAAGTAGGTGAAAAAAATATATTTTACGAACAGATCTGGTGATCGAAAACGACTCCCGGTTGCACCAGAGACCACCTGGAACATTCTGGTAAAATTGCAGTATTCCTCTACAAAGCGCGTGACTTCCCAGGAGATTTGAACACCACCCATTAGAAACAGACGGGATCCCATTGTAAAATGTTAGACACTCTGACAAGCCACGTGGTTTATGGTGCGGCACTGTAATTTAAGCAGAAGGTTCCAGTTGGTCTCTGCTGCGTAGAACCGGGAGTTGTTTTTTGGTAACTAGCCTTTTTTTTTAGGATATGTTTTTTTTCACGCCTATTTCAATTCAGTTAGGCAGGCCCCCCACTGTCGCCGACGCGAGATGGCGCTAAGTACGCATGTTCCGAAATCCTGGTCATGTGTGACAGGATTATTACAGTGTAATTAT
>JALIZH010004408.1:0-19600 GCA_030522465.1 Rhipicephalus appendiculatus | reverse complement strand
TTTAGCGTCTGCCCTACATGTGGTGTCAACGTGGCACACACAATAAAGCGAGGTCACGTCTGAACGAAGAAATTACAGAAGCGGTCGTGCTGTTGGTGCACTTCGCTGTGGCAGCGTCTTCTTTCACCGTGCAGAGATTGGGCATTTATTTTAGTTCTGTGCCGGAAATTTGAATTTGGCTATTGGACATTATGCTATCCTATCTGAATAACATTTTAAGTAATAAACGAAGTAAAAATTATGGAAATATTATTAAATAATAATTATTTAATAAATTAATTGTCTCATTAATTACTCTTCTCTGAAAAGTGTGAGCAAAATTTTTTTCAGTTTTTTTGGGACTACCACGATCATGCGCATCTCAAAATGTAAAAACTAGTTGCTTACATTGAAAATAGTTTTTTGGGACTGAAAGGGTTAATAAAAGTGCTGGTGTTAAGAACACTAAAAAATGTATAGCAGTTTGGATTGCATATATTATATTTTCGGTACCGCTTCCTTAAAAAAAACATTTTTCGTTTCAATATCGATGTTGTGTTATAGTGATGTGTAAACACTGTGACGTAGGCTTAAATCACGACGGGATAGCGACACCTGATTTTCTTGCAGCACTCTGTAGGTTGCTGTATGTTTACGTGTTGCACGTAAACATTGAAGGGTGACATGACATGCAGTGGCACCAACAGCAATTTTGGTTGCATCCCAGACGCAGAGTTTGCAAATCCAGCGAGCTGTGTTATCTCGTCGAGATCAGATCTATTACGGTGAGGTCGTCTTGCACATGCTGGGTGACAAAAGCTTTAAAATCCAAGTAAAATCTGTTATACATGTGTCCTGGCTCCAGCGTTGGGAGCGTGTTAACACTACATGCAAAGTCCGAGTGAGTCTGGTTGAGGAAAATATTAGCGAGTCTGTGTCCGAGTGCAATCGGTTGAAAATATTCTGAATCCAAGTAAGCCCCAAGCACAAAATATATTTCTTGACCGAGTTACTCAGCTCCATTTTTTTTACTGACCTATGAGTCAGTTAAAAGGGCATACTGCCATAGCAACCTGGTGTTATTTTGTGTGTCACCACACCAGGCTGGCGTTCCCCAAAGTACACAACGCACCGGGTGGCAGGTCTTACCACCAGAACACATTACACCAGGCGTGTGTTCCCAAGAACACATCATACCAGGCTCGTGAACTACCTGAACACACCAAACCGTGTCGGTGGCCTCACCAGAACACACACCATTCTGGTGTGAGTGGTGTGTGTGGTTCGAAACAGAGCGAAGAATAAGCGTTATTAAATGCGAAGCATTTCTTAACGAACTTCGGCGACATCTATCTATCTAGCCGCCTACGACTTTATGCTCTCCTGGCCGTATCGTTAATGGGATTTCTACCAAATTTGGTATGGCATAACATGACCCTATGACGAACATAAATGGCTGGCCGTATCATGAAAATCATGATTAACTTGTCATGAAAAGTATGATTTACATGCCACGCTCATGGCGCGTTCGCGGCCGTTTCGTTAGCTTGATATACACCAAACTTGGTACTGAGTTACATGACTGTATGATGAACATAAATGACAAGTGGTAATATGGAAATCATGACTTGTCATGTGCGACCTGACTTGCATGCCACGCTCATGGCGCGCTCGCGGCCGTTTCGTTAGCTTGATATACACCAAACTTGGTATTGAGTGACGTGACTGTATGACGAACATAAATGACGAGTGGTAATATGGAAATCATCACATGTCATGAGCGACATGACTTGCATGCCACGCTCATGGCGCGCTCGCGGCCGTTTCGTTAGCTTGAGATACACCAAATTTGGTATTGATTGACATGACTGTACGACGAACATAAATGACAAGTGGTAATATAGAAATCATGACATGTCATGAGCGACATGACTTGCATGTCACGCTCATGGCGCGCTTGCGGCCGTTTTGTTAGCTCGAGATACACCAAATTTGGTATTGAGTGACATGATTGTATAGCGAACATAAGTGGCAGGTGCTAACATGAAAATCTTGGCGTGCATGTCATCTACACCGCCATTTACATGCCACGCTCATGGTGCGCTTGCGTCTAGTTCGCTAGCTTGATACACACCAAAATTGGTATTGCGTGACGTGACTGTATGAAGAGCATAAATGACAGGTCCTAACATGTAAAACATGACATGCAAATTATGTAAAGCATGATTTGCTCCTTCCTGGCTGCTTCGCATTACATCGATTCCTACAGTGCGTGGGATCTACCGGCTTTTTTTTATCGGTAGTTGTAATGTTGCCTAGAAATTAAGCGAATAAAAATCACACTCTTAATTAGGCTAGGGCACAGTTCACCCCACGAAACTCGAAATGCTGGCCTAGACATCCCCCCCTGCCCTGGCGTTGAGCTCATCTGGGCCCCCACGCATTCGGGAAACTCTGTTAATGGGGCCGCCACTTCATTAGCCCGAGGTTCGCGAAACCGCGCACGGGCGGATCTCATGAAGGCCTTCTCGAAGGAATTCGCGTGTACCTTTTCTGAGCTTATTTTCACCAGCCTACAGCACTAAAGCAACGAGGACGAAGCTCAATTAGGCGACGAACAAGAGCGGTGGCGCGATTTCGCAGACATACAATTAGGCAAAGTTTATCACACCCAGCTCTGGCTACTTCTCCAGAGTACAACCCCCTTTATATCCCTGGCGCAGCGATCTGTCTAATTCAAGGATGATGGAAGTTGCCATCACAAAACTTCGTTGCCGTGTCACCTCCCTCAATTTTTATTTTCATAGTTCAGGTTTAGTGAATTCCCATCTGTGCTTTTTCTGTAATGAGGAGGAAACGATCGGTCATTTTTGTAATATCCTGTCGTCGATTCAATGCCGTCAGGAAGAACATATTAGCACCACCTCTTCGAAAAGTGGGCTTGGAATTATCGGAACCTGTTCTCCTTTCTTTTGGCGCCAATACTCTGGGGTTCAGCCACAGGCATGTTTTTGCCGTTCAGGATTATATCATTGCAACTAAAAGAATCTATTGCTAAATTTTGCGCACATTACATGTCTAATTACTGGTAATTGGCACTTCAAATTATTAATTAATTAAATAGTGGACGTAGGAATTACAAAAGGCGGAAAGTACGGGATGAATTCACCTTCTACTCGGCCAATCCCCTCCTGGGGGTGTGTGCCATGTGTGGAGGAGCAGAAGAAAAAGAAGAGCGCTGACTCTACACTGAAATCCACAAAAGAAACATCTCAAAGTAAAAAAGACCTACCACGTTTCGACGGAGTGACTGCGCGTGTGCATTGGAATCATCCAACTGATGTAAAAGTGCCAGAACGCGTACACGACGCACGTTCTTCTAAAACATAAAAAAATTGGGGGGACCCTAAAGCTTCGCCTTTAAGAGCTCGACGCGATAGCGATATCCTGTCCCTAGCGCGTACTTCAACCACTTAGTGCATACTATGTAATGGGTAGCATGCTTTAAACCACGGGCACGGGCAGTTATGTGCGGGAAATATTCTCGAACTTGCCATGCACCCGCGACGTAGTCTTAAGGGAACACGCGCGGTAACGTGTGTGCCTTTTGTAAGGGGTGGCCGGCTTTGAACCACGATGTCGTTATGATATTCACATGTTCTCACGCTCGATGGCAATGTACACTTGTACCAGGAATATCACTGCGATATTACATGTTGTAGTGTAATGCCTGTATACAGGACACGTGTGTTTGTAAAGATGAAAGTTATTTTCACGGCATTTCCAAACAGAGGAGGTTCTTTTCAATGTAATTCCAAGCAGAAGCGTGGCTGTGTGGTAGAACACCTGCATGCCACGCTGATGGCATGGGTTCAATCCTCACTCGAATCCGGTAATTTTCATTTTATTTGCATCTTTCTCGATTTTTCGAGTCACGGACAAGATGATGATTTTTTCGCTCTCAACCAACGATGGCGCCGCCGACATTGACACCGACGCCGACGCCGGAATTCCTGCAAAACGAGCTCTTTCACGCTCTCGCGTTAACAAGCTAACAAACACAAAGGTGCGGAGAAACATTTCCTGGCATTAATGATGGCATACTGAAATTTGTTTGCTGTATTTGTTCTTTGTTTTAGGAAGCATGTGTATGCTCCACGTGTTTAGGCATTTTTACAGCACTTGCATGACTCTGCTGCACACATGCAGTCGCTCCGTTCAAACGTGGTTGGCTTTTGTACTTATTCGTTAAATTATTTTAATAAACTTGAGTCAGCGCTCGTGTCGTAACCTTCTTTTAATTTCATCGTCGTTTTTTCGGAGCTGTGAGCTGGTCCGAAATGAACTACCTCCAACAAGCCCAGGTTTGCCTTCATTTCTGGAGCTCTGTGCGGATTCTCGTTCAGAAAGGCAAATAATATCAACCCCCTGCTCTTGCCTCACCAACAGCGAACAGCGCCTATGGCGCCATCGGCAAACCATACCTACCACCTTCTTCGTGTGCCACTACGAAACCATGCCGCCTGCTCGCCGTGTGATGCATCGAGGGCGCACCTGACCCACCGTTTCCTGGCCTGTCCGTCTTGTTCTCCTCCCGGCGGGCCGGTGGTTGCCTCTCAAAGCGTGGCAGTTCTGGCAGTTCTGGGAGACGTGCGCGGCAAGACAGAAGATCACTGTCAGCGTTATGCGCTTTTTAGACATGAACGTTTGAGTGTCGTGGGGCCGCGCCGGGACCCAGGGCGCCAGTGAGGTACATAATCGCCGTGCAAGAAACTTTTTTAGATGCGGAGCATCTCTTGCTCGGGTCTATGTCCCGCGGCGTCGGCGTCCGCACTCACACTACGCATGCGCAACTCTCTTCCTTCCCTCTCTCTAACAGCTGCGCGTTACTCTCTCCACTTCTCTCCTACTACCTGCTCGCGCTTCTCCTGCGTTCTCGCTTCTGCTCTCGCGTAGCATGCGCTATTCTTCTGCTCTAAGCGGGTAGAGCGCTGCGGGCGTTCAGTGCAGCGCTTGCTTCGGTTGACTCCGTTTGACTCCGTTGATGCTTCCGATGAAGTGTGATGGAAGCAACAGTCCCGTCAGTGAGCTGACGCAAGCGTGCGTGAGCATCAGCCCAAACACTAGCAATGTTACGTCCACTCAAGACAAAGTTGCGAAGCGAAGGGCTCGCGACACTGAACGCAAACGCATGAAGCGAGCGGTGGACCCTGAACTTCGTCAGCGCGAAGCAGCTTCGAAGCGTCAGTGTCGAGCAGCGGATCCTGAGCTTCGAGATCGTGAAGCAGCGTTGGTTCGTGAACGTGGAGCAGCAGAACCTGAGGTTCGCGACCGTGAAGTTCAGCGTAAACGTACGAAGCGAGTAGCGGAACCCGACCTTCGAGACCGGGAAGCCGCGTGTAAACGTGAACAACGAGAGGCGGCTCCCGATGCTGCACGCGACCGCGAGCGCGCCGCGAAAGCGGCGCACTCGTGTTAACAACGTTAATAACACCGTTAATAACGATCCGCGATGCTCCGCATTACCCCATGGTTCCCCTCGGGAAGATGATGTAATTTTTTTATCTTGACTTGGTGCATGTTGCGAAAAATTCCCGCCCCTAGGCCCTAGCCTTTCCACATTTCTTCTTTATGTTAAGATTGAACGTGCCCAAACCACAATATGACTATGAGAAGCCCTAGTGGAAGACGGTACAAATTTCGACCACCTTGGCTTACACGGACCTCTACACGGAGAAGTCCACGATACACGGACCTCTAGCATTTGCGCCTCCATCAAAACTTTCACATTTTTTGCCTCTTAAACAAACCCCTCAGTTAATATTTCCTTCTTTTTCGGTTAAATGTGCAGCGCGGCACACATAAATGACGAGAAACGGACTACACGAGCGCTGACACTCTCAACTGAAAACGCTATTTCGTGCACGAACAAAAATGCGTTTAAGTCACGTGGCGATTGCCAGATAAAGAAGAGAAGCGCGGGAAGAAGCCACTCAAAAATTCTATTTCTTTTGTATGAACAACGAGTGGCGTCCACGTACATATGATAAGCTTCAATTATCTCTCGGCTAGTGTGACATTTATTTCTGTACACCAGAGCAGTTTCTTGAAACACGGATTCGCATTTGCATCTCCTGCCGTGTGCCGCCAAATTAGAAGTCGAAGAAGTTTTTTACAGCACCGTAGTGTTTTGTGAAGCGCATGTTCAAAGATCGACCAGTTTTCTCGTAATACACCTTGACACAAGAGAGCGGAATTGCATAAACTGCCCCGAAAGAACAAGGAACGAACTTACGCGTGTGGTTAACCTGACACGATGTGATTGGCTTGGGCTTAGGTTGGTTGGCTAGAGGGCATAAGCTGGATAACGTGTTCTTTGCGGGAAAGATAACTTGTACTTGATATTTAGATGCTACCTTCATTAAGCCATGTGACATCCGTTGTGTGTAAGGAATAACGGCAATTTTTTATTTGTTTTCTCTTAAGGCCTGGTCATGTTGAGGATTGCCTTAAACTTTTTTAATAGCCCTTCACATACGGAAATAACTTTGGCCTTTGGGAAATCCGCTTCTTTTAACCTGTCTAGCTGCCGTGAAAAGCTAAACTGCGCGACGTGGTGGCACGACTTTCTGAGGGCGGAACCCAAGCATATAGCCGCTTTTCCCCTTTTTACCAGTTTTGAATGAGCCGAAGACGAAAAATGTAGTACGGGTTCACATGATCTAGGGTTGTATTCCTAACACAAGTGTAGCAGACTGGATTTTAACTTCGTCTTAAAACTGGATCTCATTATTAGAAGGCGACTCGTAAGTATATGCCATACCCAGTCCACCTTCTTGAAAGGTAGAAACTGTCTTGTTAACTTCGCCAGACCAATTGTGAGACCGCGTAATGAATAAGTAGTCATCTACGAACCTGAAGATTTTTACTATCTCTGCTGTCACGCTGCCTTCCGAAATTCGGTCAGCCTTACGGAGAAAAATTTCGCTCACAACAGGCGCTACTTGAGACCCGATGCACATGCCCTGCCTCTGAATCATTACTTTTTCACCACAAAAGGAGGAAAGTGGACTGCAGGTAAAACTACTGGAGCTCAAGAAATGACTCCACTGGCACACCACTTTCACTTTTGAATTTCAACTCGTCATTTACTCCGATACATTGTTTAACACTAGACATCAGCTGCTTTTGCGGAAGATAGCTATAGAGGTATGTTACATCAAAGCTTAAGGCTGTGCAACATCGAAGCTTTTCTCTGTGTAAAAACGCGACAACATCATCCGAATTTTTCATCCTAAAGGAATTTTCTATGCGAGGCCCTGTAAGGTGTTTTTGCAAATACCCCGAAACCACGTGCACCCAAGTGTTTCTTTCTTAAACGATGGTGCGAAAGGGTAGTTCAGGCTTATGTGTTTTTCTAATGAAAAAAGATATCTAAACTATGTTTTTTTTTTGTCTGGGGCACTCCCCTAGATAACCGGTCTAAGTTCATCTCCTGCAACAACTTCTGGGCTTTCTCTTTTACTTTCGTAGGGTCGATGACCACCTCTTTAAAGGTTTTCACCAGCGCGACTGAACCTTTTCCCGAAAATTTTAGCTCGTTCAAAAGTACAAAGGAACCTTCCTTTCAGCAGTCATTAATTTGAACTTTTTCTCTCTTGACAACGCCACAACTGGCTGAATTCGA
This sequence comes from Rhipicephalus appendiculatus, assembly GCA_030522465.1. Classification (NCBI taxonomy): domain Eukaryota; kingdom Metazoa; phylum Arthropoda; class Arachnida; order Ixodida; family Ixodidae; genus Rhipicephalus; species Rhipicephalus appendiculatus. The sequence goes on along the minus strand of JALIZH010004408.1, from coordinate 11,934 downwards.
CAGGTTCTGCCAATTCTCGAGTGGCTTTCCTAGGACTTACAAAGCACATCTGCGTATTCAGAAACACATCGAGCCCTTTCCTCTTCTTCAACGTGCTTAGTCACAGACCTAACAGTGGCAATCTTTTTAACGGGTTTCAAGTCCGGTGTCATGCAGAACTTCGGTCCTAGTTTAGGAATGTCCAAGTGCTTATCTGGGATGGTTGTGTCTGTGAAGTTGATCACGTGCACTTGCTAATATTTATGCTGCTTGTATTTCAGTTGCCCACAACCACAGTGTGTTGATGATACCATAGACGCACCAGCGACGCTCAATGTCGGGTACACCATGTGCTGTTTGCCGACACCTATGTGAACCCTATGCCATCTACAAATAAATATAGACCTAAAAAGACTACGCCATTGTGGTAATAAAATTGCCGCATGAGAAAATTTGTGTTACAGAATTCTGAAGTGTTATGCCTGCTTGTGGTCCAAGGAATGTATTTAGTGCACACGTTAACTTTGTGGATATTTTCATCCAGACACTCAATGCACTTAATAGCAGGGCTATGATATTCACGTTACTCGGATTGATTTCCTAGAGCTGCAGCATAAATACTCCTGCCCGGAATTCTGGACAGATGCGTCAAAGTCTAATGATGATGTTTCTTACGGACCGGTTGACCCATGCTATTCCGGCTGCCACTTTTGCACCCGAACATAATCACCTTCCCAGACGAGGCCTACGCGATGATGTCGGCTGTTAAACACATTCAGCAACTAAAGATAAAAAAGCTGTGATACTCAAAGACACTTTAAGTGTTGGTAACGCCTCGAAACTTAAAAAGGCCCAATATTCTATTTCCAAGGGGACATGGCCAGTGGCAGATGATTGGCAACGGGTCGGCAACCAGTCGGTGACCAGTTTAGTCGGCGACGCAACCGAAGAAAGTGGTCGGCGTGTGACTGTCCATTCACCAGGTCGGCTGTAGGACGGCCAGCGCGCTTAGCCCGACGTCGTAGGTTTACCTTCCGCTAACGCCACTTGAGCTTGGTCGGAATACGAGCGTGGGCCGACCTTTTTGTAGGTCGCTGACATAGGCAGGCGCGGGCGTTCACGCTTGCCAATTTGCCCGTCGTGTAAGGAGCAACGCACATCCCTGCGTTTTTTTTTTCAAATATGGCAGTGGCTTTAATTTCGGCGTAAATTCCAGTGTATGTGCATACACGTAAACTCAGTTTAAGGTGCAATATTGTTACGAACCACATGAATCAAGAATGCTTCAGAACGACGATGAAGACGACGAATGAGATAACGCTCGTGTTGTTGCTGTTCCGCCTCTCTGGCAGCAGCTGCTTCTATCTCTGTCTGTATATTTCGTAAATACATTTCTTTCTTCTACACTCTCACCCCGTGACAATATGCTAGCTAAAAATTTATTCTTGCACATAAATGTCAGGGAAGGTTACCAAGAGAGGTAGTGTAATTATTCCACCACAATAAATGTTTTTTTTTTTGCATTCTTAAAATACGGAACTGAGGCCTAGATGAAGATATGCACCTGTGGAATGGTGGTGGCGGCTGCAACTACTTGGCCAGCTCATTTGACAGGAGACGGCTGAGACGGTAGCGAGCGTGTGGGCAGCGTGGTTCCAAGTTCGGTGAGTGTATATGCCCTGATTGTTCGTAAAAGTAACATTAAGACGACTGAGAAGGCACAATGTCGTCTCCTTTGGACGGTTTTAAATATCCGTGACCCCAAACAAGCACTGCCGAGGCATTCCCGGCTGCCTTTGTACGGACTCCCGTGCAGCGATGGTGTGAGCCAGGCTTAAAGGTGCGAGGCTTAAAAAATGTCATGTAGCAAAAATCTTTGTTTACAAGAAAGGGTACAATATTGCGGCCGTGCTTTGGTTACTTTTGCTGCTGAGAGATGCAATCTTGGTCGTACAGCGCTGTGACTGAATACAGAACCACAGTTTAATTACCGACACCAACCTCGTGGGCTGCTTTAAAGAGTAGCGCAGTATTTGCGTCGCACTATCTGAGTACATTACTTTCAGCTTAGGTCCTTGCAGCTTAGGTCATAATATTTACACTACTCTTTTTAAAAATAAAAATTAAATAGTTTCACCTATGTCTTGCGTGACTGCATTGTCTGTTGGTTTCATTTGTAATGTCGGCAACGAAACGAGCCTCTAAAAGTACTATTCTCCTTCTGTCGTACTTTTAGAGTGGAAGCATGTAAACTTTTATAACAAATGTTCTTGGAGTGGTGCGTCAAAGTCTTTTTGGCTGATCCCTTCGTGACTTTTTTTTGTATTTCTTCATTTTCTTGTATTTGACAGCTGCCTCATGGTAAATCATGCTGGTGCACCAAGCAGGACTTCTGCAATGTCAAAAAGATGGCTAGTTGGAGCTCAGGGCAGAGAAGGTGGCCGATCGCGCAGGCGTCATGGAGAGAACACCCACGAGTGGCCATGAGCGTTCGCGCGAAAAAATTACCATGTACCTGTGACGTGAACTTTATGATGTCCCTGTACTTCATAGTATCTACTGCTGTGATCTTGCTTTGATGTTTTTAATAAATAGTGAGAAGCATTTGCAACATTATGTACTTGTGTGTTCAAAACAGTTTCCTTGCGGTGGCATGTGCTGGTATACGTATGTTCTATAAGAATGTCGTCTCTAAAATTAAGCTACTTTTTGATGAGCCAAGTATACACCTACAGTAGCTGCCACTGGTGTGACCAAAAATCCTACTTCGTGAGGGGGGGGGGACTCAACCATACTTTACGCATGTTCGCGCGTGCGTTTGTAGGTGTGCATGCATATATACACATGCAAAATTGAAAAAAGCCGGCAGATCCCACGCACTGTGGGAATCGATGTAATGCGATGCAGACAGGAAGCACCAAATCATGCTTTAGATAATTTGCATGTCATGTTTTACATTTTAGGACCTGTCATTTTTGTTCGTCATACAATCACATCGCGCAATACCAATTTTTGGTGTAGCCTATATCAAGCTAGCGAACAGGACTTCAAGCGCACCATGAGCGTGGAATGCAAACGGCGTTGTAGATGACATGCATGCCAAGATTTTCATGTTACAACCTGCCACTTATGTTCGTTATACAGTCATGTCACTCAATACCAAATTCGGCGTATATCAAGCTAACGAAACGGCCGCGAGCACGCCATGAGCGTGGCATGCAAGTCATGTCGCACATGAGAAGTCATGATTTCCATATTACCACTTGTCATTTATGTTCGCCATACAGTCATGTCACTCGATACCATATTTGGTGTATCTCAAGCTGACGAAACGGCCGCGATGGCGCCATGAGAGTGGCATGTAAATCATACTTTTCATGACATGTTAGTCATGATTTTCACGATATGACCAGCGGTTGATGTTCGTCATACAGTCATGTTATGCCATACCAAATTTGGTATAAATCCCATTAACGATACGGCCAAGAGAGCACAAAGTCGTGGGCGGCTAGATAGATAGATAGCTAGATAGATAGATAGATACGCTCAAAGTCGCCGAAGTTCGCTAAGAAATGCTTGGTATTTAAAAAAAAATTAAGAAGAGGAGTTCCAACCCCGCCCTTTCTCCCGGCTACGCCCTGGTAGCTGCCAGCTGGCCAATTGCTAATTTTCACCGGGCCGAACGTGGCCCTACAGAGGCTCGCACTCGGCCACGTCGGCCAGTGAGGTCGGCCCTACGTCGGTGGACATAAAATCGGCCAACGTGAGGCCAGTGTCAATTCCCATAAGTGGGCAGACCTCGGAAGTCGACCTATGCCCAACGTCGGCGAGGTTCGCCAGTGACCTAGCACCAGCGTTGTACCGAGGACTTTTGTAGCATTGTGTTATCATATCACTGTATTCCCTTTTGAACACAATTCATGCCACTAAGGAGCATGCTCTCTTATTCTGGGTGCCAGGGCACCGCGATTTAAAGAGCGATGTGCTGGCTAATCAGGTTGCTACGTGCGCTAATTAGAGTACAGCCAAATCATCCATGGATGTCCATGTATTAGACATGATACTCTATATACGTAAAAGGATTAGAATGTACTGGCCGCATGAATGGGATTTCCAGACCGAGAAGAAGATTCATTTCATTAAGCCAACATTAGGTAACTGGCTATCCACTACAAAATCTATGAGAAATGATGTTCTATTCTTTTGATTGACAATAAAAAAGTCGCAGTTTCGCCACTAGGACGAAGCAATGACTGCGATAGCAAGAAACTAGTTCGTCACACGAAGGACGACAAGCAGCTCGATACTCGCAGCGCGCCGCTGCAGCACAAAGAAGGACGCCCGAAAAAGGGCGCATAGGTATACACAGGACAAGGGTGTAATAAAAACTGTCGCAGTTGTTACGTGTTTGTATTTGAGCAACGCGCTACAAATGTCACAATGCAGAAGCCGACGCTGTTCTTGTTGCCTCTGATATGGCTCATACCCACTCAGCGGCCAAAGATTGATTATATGATACTGTTAGACTTTTTCGACGCTGTTTGATGCTGTTTGTTTTAAACTGCTGCCCTGGAATGACCCCACTGCGTCTCCTGCCACGCGGTGGCGTCTGATGCCAAGTGTGCCCGGTGTTCTTCATGAGTGGTACAGAGGGGAGGCACTTTTTCGTGTGCGTCTCAAGGGCAGTTTTGAATTTTAAAGGAACTTTAAAAGCACTAGAAGCGAAAGTTGGGCTAGTTGGTGGTCCATGCTTGGGATTTAAAAATAGCGCAAAACAGACAGCGCCGTGTCGTCTCTTCTTTATTCCTTGTCTCTATTTTGCACTGTTTTTAAATCCCAAACTGTAAAAGTGTTGCGTGATAGTAAACACGCTCAACCTCTTCCGAGATCAGCGTTCCGTCAACGGCAAATTGTGCATATGAACAGCTCGCCGTTATATCACCGCCATGAGCATGGCGGGTGGCTGTGTTGGCTAGCGCATCAGGCTGCAGAGCGAGGGGTCGCTGGTTCCACTACAAACCACCCCGGTCAGGTGGTTTCGATTTTTTTCTACTGATATATACGCATACATATACATATCCGGGACATGACAGTGACAGCGAAAATCAGCCTAGAGTGTCCATATAATTGCTATCGCAATAATACAGATGGAACACAAAATCATCTCTTGACAGGGGCTGAGCCACCGAAATGTGGCAGGTGCGGCGGGGCACTTACTGGACTTCAGGTACTGCTACAGTGTCCAGAGGTTCAACCTGAAAGACCAAACCACTTTTGTAAAGGCTACCGGGAGCATGTCCGACTTCATCGAGAATTTTTCTTGCGTATTGAACCGGTGTTTGACACACAATCAGTTCACGTCACGGGAGATTCACGGTTACTAAACAATCACCGTGCTTCTCCCAATCATCAGCGTTCACTTTGTGGATATGCATGGATTTTACAGCGAAAGCTGTTATGAGATCACAACAAGGGTCGTTTCTGCGCCGCCGCTGCCGCCGCCGCCGCCGCCGGTGTCCGTAACCAATATCGCACGAAATAAGAAAAAACTAAATAAATAAAAAACACCTATGACTGAATGGGAATCGAACCCGGGTCTTCTGCGTGGCAGCCCAGCACTCTACCACTGAGCTACGCCACTGCTTGAAACTGCGGTGCAAACTGACCCTATGCAGGCTTCATGTCGGGTAAGGAATCGCGTTAACGTGTGTTGTTAAGCGTTCTAGAACCGTAAAGTAAGAACCGGGCGTCACATAAATCGAATTGCGTAACGAGTGGGTCGTTCAATGCTCCAACCCATTACAAAAGCCTCAGGCAAAATTCTTCGTCGTCGTCAGCCACAGCGCCAACAAAGTGCAGATAATGCGTTAAAAGAGTGTAGCGGGTACTGCGCTTTTCTGAAGAATGATGAATAATGGCATAGTAGACGCTTCCCCACTACACAAAAATTATGATGATTTATATCGTAGTGGGTGCCATGCAAGTGCGGTTGTTGTAGTTGCCCCAAGAATGTTTAAAAAAAGGCTCCAGGAAGGCCGCTCTCTCAGCTTTCGCTGTGGCTGTGCTGCGAGTTCCGCGCAGGACTGGCGGTTTTTTAGACGACGTCGGTACTCTGAAAATCACTTCTAAATAACAATTGTAGTACATCTGCAGGAGGATGCTCCTGAGAAAACGCTATGTTTTAAAGGGACCTTGAAACGGTTATTTGAAGCTTTGCCAGCGTTTACACTAGAGCATCATCGAACCATTGGCGCCACAAATTTAGCTGCACGCCGTGTACCAAGGCGGCAACGGACAATTATATCATACTCTCCTTCTCACCCCTGAGTTGCCTGCTCAACTCATGAGACACGCTGGCATCGCTGGCGATCGCAGAGCTCACGTGAGCACACTCGAGAATTTGAGCTTCGCCCAGTGATGACCTCCGAGATTGCACGCCGACAGGTTGCGTGCATCTCGGAGACCATAGCCCAGTGCGCCCGGCAGCACGCACGCCGTCTGGCAACAGAGACATCGCGGAGTGGTTGATATCTGCTCCGACAGGTGCCGCCACCCTACCAGCCAATTTTTCGTGCGCGCACACCGCAGCCCCAATGACGTCGCCAGCAGCCCCAATTGCGTAGCGCGGACACTGCATGTCGTACTCGCAAGGGGCGGTTGAAAACGCGTTGGGCTGAGCCGCAGTGATCTGCAGCGATTCGCAGCTTTATAGCGTTGTAATAAATTACACAGTGTAAGCAGAGAGCTTAAATTAGTCTGTAAATGAGCCTTAGCACTTGGTCCACGGCCCAATGTGTTTGTACAAAATCGTCAAAACCGTTTCAAGGTCCCCTTAAAGCACTAGACCTGCGGGCCCTTTCTCAATGGTCCTTGCGAGGCTTTAGTGCCAAATATTGCATCACCCTTTTAATATATCTCATCCATGGCACTGTTTTAGCCGATTGCATGCAGCGCACGTCACTTACATTGTTCTAAATATACTCCATCTCACAACTACCTTGCAGCACTGCCGAAGCTACGAGGAGTACACAAGCAGTGTTCTAAGGAGTACACAGGCAGCACATAATGTAGTTCCGGGCTTAACTCTCATTATCAACGAAGTGAAAGGGCTTTAGCTGTGCTTCTGGCATGACGCGTTACAGGCCCTTCACGCATGCACTTGTACAGAGATTACCGGCTGGTAACCGTAATAACCACCCTAACCGTGATGACGTATACAGCAGCATGGCAGCCCCCCATACACCCCAGACCACCCGCTTCCATCCGAATTCATGCTTTTTACTGGCTTTCTGCCCGGACCGCAAGAAATAAGTGGCATAATCTGTCATCGCTTAGTGTAATCTAACGCTGAGGCCAAATGATGAGGTATCTTCTTTCGCTATTATTTATATTGCTCGTTTGTTTTGATGCTGCTAGGACTCCCGAGGCGATGCCAAGCCGTAAAAGTATGTTCATGTTCACTGAGCAGATGTCGCCACAACATCAGCGCCGGTGGTGCGTTGACGATGCGGAACGCCCTGAATGTCTATATTGTTTTCTGTGCCAATAATTTGCTCTTCCACTCAAAAATGATACGCGATTGCTGCTGAAAGTGTCTCGACCGTGCTGTCAAGAAAGAACTCGGTGAAAACGCCAGTATGAACGCTGTTATAAAAAATCCCAGCATATCCACGAAGTGAATGATGGTGAGTGGGCGAAGCTTGGAGGGATCATTCGGGTAACCGTGAATCCCCCCGTACACTGCCCACTCGATCATGCAAAACGTGACAACACGTGTCACGTCTTTTCGTGATCCTGGGTGTTCGATCGTGAGCTGGGCACGAGTGTCGCCGACTTGTGTTCCGGGTGCTCCCAGCCTCAGCGACAACGCCACTTCGCGTTCCACGACAGAGGAAGACGATGCCACCTACTCAGACGCCGAAGTCCACACCAGTTCTCGACGCAACGCCTCGCCTCCGCATGCATCGCCACAGAACGCTGCTGTGAGCTGTGAAAGCCACGCGTCCTTGGCTATGGGTTATGCCGCCGTGAGTACCGGAGCCGCCGCATGCTCCGCAGATACCGGCTGCCCTGGTTTTGCATGCGACTCACACGAGAGCACTGTGGAGCTGACTACCTCCTTTCTGGTGAAGTTCACCTCACCGTTGATCACGATGGAGTCCACCTCCGGTGCTAGACTCCGAGTACCGCGTCGGCCCGACGATCCCAATTATAACAGCGCCATCTATCCTCTTCATTCGTCAACTATACGAAAACCACTAACGCCATCTAGTGATATTATTTCCAAGGACATATACACACAACGCCATCTAGTGAGCCATTCTTAAAACTAACTAGAAGTGGCTGCTAAAACATACTATTACAAAGGAGAGAACGACCCACACCCTCAGAAGCTTCGCCCCTAAAAAAACCGCGTTCCTCACAAAAGCCAGCGAACACGCCCTGTACAAGTGGGTTTCTGAACACAAATAAACGGCGAGGTGGCGTTCCCGCAGAGGTTCTTGCGTTTTCTATTAACTAGAGGGAGGAATTATGGACAAGGTAGGTGAGCCGACGCCAAAGAAAAGAGACGACGAGCAGACGACGCGATGCGGATGAACACGTCTTGAGAGCGCTACGTACGCCCGATTCTACAGCACTTATACAGCCACCTTACTCTCTCTTAGATCACGTGACATACCATGTCCTGGCGCTCTTTCGTGATCACGTGGCCCTTGCGTCATTAACCACCACATATCATCATCATCAAGCTAAATTTGTTAAGAATATCGATGTTCTTATTTTACGCAAAATTAAACAACGTACCAGAGCGGAACGCCGCTAGAACATTTCTTAAGGTAAAACAGCAATTCATTGTTGAGTTAATCTTATCTTTGAACAATGTCCAATTCATTTCCACGAGTGATCGGCTGCACATGACGTATTTTTCCAGTGCAGGTTGCTGGGTGCGTATGGATGCATAATCAGCTTTTAGATAGTGTTTTATAACTTTGGCTGTGTGTACAGGATGGTGCGTTGAAAATGCACAAGCGAAGTGTACAGTCCGACAGTCACGAAAGCCAGAAAAATAGTGATGATGATGATTAGTGAGGTTTTGTGGTGCAAGTGCCTTGGGCGGCCAAAGAGCCCCATGTGTTTTTATGAGGTGTTGGCGAGGAGCGATGGTTGCAATGATGGCGTATTCTGGCTGTATACAGGCCCAAAACCACGCGGTATTGTTATGACCGGCGCCTGGCCCGACAGAGGAGCGGCGTTCCCTGTTCTACGAACAAGTGTCCGAGGGGTGCCGGCCCTCTGAAAGACGTTCAAAGATGTGTATTGTCCTTCCTAACTGGGAAGTGAGGCGCCATGCAGTCCGACGCGCAAGGTGTTCGGCAAGACGACCGCAATGGTTTTCGGTCGTGACACCTTTCTTGAGGGGACAATGAGAGCGTCGCCGCGGATGACAACTCGTCCCGCTAATTTCGTGTCGAGCGGCAGACCTTTGATGCGCAAAGTAGTACGAGCATGGGACCCCTCATCCTGAGGCCTTCTCAAGCCATCACCTTTGTGCCACTGGTGCAATGCTGTGGCAACACCCCTGTCAGGCACGTAGACCTGGGCGGGTGTGGGCGGCACCGTCGGAAGTGTCCTCTGTCGCGTGATTGGACAGCGCAATTTGGACCTGTTCCCCCCATCTAGGGATCTGGGGAAAAGAGACTCTGTATAATCAGCCCCTGCGGACTCCCTGGACGGGTTTGTAGAGCTTCGACACGGGCGTTCGACGAGATCGTCACGATGTAGCGAAGTCTTCGCGATGTAGAGGGAAATTCTCGCCATGTAAATAATGTAAATAAACCTCAGTTCAGTTTCCCTTCAGCCTCTTCATGCGGTCTCGGCATCTTTCTCCCGGGTCTTCGGGGCCTGCAAAGGCCGGTCGCAACAACTGGGGCCAGCGGCAGGATACCACGACCTGTATTTCGAGCTGTGACACCCCGGGTCGCAACAGCTGGTGGCAGCGGTGGGATACCACGACTTGTATCTCGAGCTGTGACACCCCGGGTCGCAACAACTGGTGGCAGCGGTGGGATCAGACTCATGGACGGAGAGCGACATGGACCGGAGGTCAGCCGAAAGCCCTAGGATCTGGAATTCGGCGGCACCGACGCAGCGTACCATGACCGCATAGTATCGGGTGAGTGCCTCGCTTTGCGCTTGAGATGTATCGAGTCTTTTGGCCTAGACCCGTTAAAAGATAGATACAACTAGAAACTGCCTAGACATTGTGGTTGCTATCTCAGCGCAGAGCAGCCCTAGGCGATTATCTGAGCAAGCTAGGACAAGCAGGATAGCTCAGGTATTTGGGTAGGAGCAGATGTGACTTTTGCGGAAGTTTTTTTTGTCAGGGGAAAGTTGCGGGAGTGTTCTTGGATGTTGGAGAGAGCAGAAGAGTGAAGGTGAAACAGGAAAAAGGAAGAGGGAGGTTGGCCGCGTGGTGCTGCTTGTGTGTTATGCTTTTGGTCTCCTCTGTGGGATTTGCCAGACGCCAGTTATTCTAGACCCAGAATTGAAACGCTGGTGGGTTTGTGTTATGTCAGACCTGAGCCAAAGCAAAGTAATCGCCATGGATCTGACGAGATTGACGAGGGATAACCTGTTGGACTTGTGTTGGGATCTCGACCTAGAAGTAGACGACGATGCACCTGCATCTCAAATCTGTGAAGTAATCCTTGAAAGCAAAAGTAGCAAGGAGGACATCGAGCACTTCGGAAATATGTACTTAATTAAACAGGAACGGATAGAGAAAGATAGGATATGGGCGGAAGAATACAGGAAGGAGATGCAAGCATTAGACGAGGAGATTGAAAGACTAGCCCGCGAGCGAGATATAAAGCAGCGGAGTGGTCACTTTGTAGAGGTAGCGCACGAGAAGTGCGAGGAACAGTTGAGTACGGTGCAATTCAGGGCCGTAGAGAAGGCTAGCACATGTGAGAGCAGCGTGTTCATAAGGGGACAGAAGGTGTCCGCTGCGAAAGATGCTCCGCTAATAGGAGAGGCCGCCGAAGGCCAGAAAAAGTGCGACGAGGTTCTGTGTTAGTCGAATATTAGCGAAACGGCTAGGACAGCTGCGGACAATCTGGCACAAACACCAAGTGAGTGTGTCGCGACGGGGGCTCTCGCAAACGATGTCCAATGGAACTTCGACTCGGTAGGCAAGAACACCAGAGTAAGGTCAGCAGAGTGTACGAAAGTACAGTGTAGAGATGACAGTGCACTTGTGAGCTCCCAGGCATGTGAGCTAAGGGTTCAAATGAATGTGTCGCTACGGTCGATTTTGCATGCGATGTCCCAGGATTGGACTCGCTAGGCAAGACGACCATAGTAACGTCGGCAGTGTGTACAGAGTGGAGCAGGTGGAGCAGTTCTGGACAGCTCCGAGACATTTGAGCTTGGGTCCAGTGACTGTATCGCAGCGGTGGATCTTGTAGGCGGCGTCCCAGGAGATTTCGACCCGCTAGTCAGGAACACCGGAGTGCCTTCAGGAGAGGGAGTGAAACGAAAGAGTGAGGATAACAGTGCAGTTGTAGATAGCTCTCAGGATTGCGAGCTAGATTGTGCAAAGAGCTGCATTGTCCCTAAGTGCGTTAAGCTGTCCGCCAGTCTAGTGAATGAGCGAAAAGATGATTTGTTCGTGAATCATTCAGACTGCGCGGGCGAGACAGCTTACGAAAGCTGTGAGAGGGTTGAGGAGGATGAGTTGCCAGCGAAAGGCACAAATATGCGCCCCAAGAAGAGGCGTAAACGGAAGCGGCCTCGTAAAGCCAGGAATGCAACAAAGACCACAGTACGTTTGAAGAGGGCTGTGAAGTTTGAACGTAGTGGGTAGAATGAGGCGTTTGTCATCGGCCTCGAAGTTGTTTTGCATGCGTCCGAGTCGCCGGACGAAAAGAAAAAGAGAAGTGCTTTGGGCGAAAA
>JALIZH010004407.1:0-15023 GCA_030522465.1 Rhipicephalus appendiculatus | reverse complement strand
TCACTTAACATCGTCAATTTTCACACGGTAAGTATTGTTTGGGTCACATCGAAGAAGCACTAGCTTTTAGTGGGCGAATTAGTGCACCATGTGGTTTCTTTGTGTATGGTTCCTCATTCAACATGGACGATAGCCTCGCCCAGAATGCGTTTTTTTTTTCTCTCACGTCAACTGTTCCCAAGTTGCCATAACTTCTTCTCAGCGCCATTTTGCCATATTGCTTTTCATACCATAATACCCTTACATAATGGTGCCTGCTTGTATAACTTTATGTTACACGCGATTCGGCCTTTAGGCAGGGGGCTACTTTAGGAACTGGACCATACTTTCATAGCGCAGCGTCGTTGGATTCGACCCATGTTTCTTTTGTTCAGGAAAAAAACTAACACTGCTGCTGTAAGTCGCGCAAGGCGCCATAGCAGAGCTAATGGGCACCTAGCTCGGCCTTACGTGGCTAGGCTTTTACCTTCTAACGCGTCACTTTCCGACCCCTTCGCTATACTACAGTACACTGTACATGGTTCTACTTATTCTCTTCTAAGTGCCGAGCACTTTAGGGGGGCAGGGCTGTCGTATGCTGTCATCGTATGCTGTCGTAGCTTGGCGTAACGCAGGCAAAACCACGAATAGCATAGCCGTCTGTGGTATATTGGACAGGCGCTCGCGCCAAGGAGAAGTCTTCTTCCTATTCTCCTTCTAGCGCCTTGATAGGGATGAGTGCGCATCACTTCAGGGGCATGGGCTGTCGTATTCTGCCATATGCAGTCCTCGCTTGGCGTAACCCAGGCTACGTATAAAAAATAAAAGAAGAGGAAGCAGCCGAGAAATATAAACGGAAAGAAACGAAAAAAATTAAAAGAAACAGCAAGAAAGAGAAAAAAAAGTAGATAAAAAAGGAAGGAAGAGATAAATGGAAATAAAGACAGAACACAGTACAGGAAAAAAACGGAGTAGAGAAAAAGAAAGAAAGAGAGGAGGGAACGAAGAGAAAACCGAAGAGAAACAAAGAAGGCTGCCCAGCTTCGCACTTCCTCCAGGCTTGGCACCCCTAGCGCGAAGCAGCCTTAATTTCTTTGCTGTAGTTTCCTTCCGGCACATCGCATGGTTAGTGATTTGTTTACCTTTTTATTTTTTTTGTGTCCCTCTACCTATTTCTCTCTATGTCTGAGGAAAACTCGTCCATAACTGCTTTGCTGTAAAAAAATCGTATACCGCATATGTGCCCCAGAAATTGGGCAAACCCTATTACTCAACGCACTGGTTCACTAAATATTAACAAGGGAACAGATGGGCAGCGAACACCAATTATGGGACGCACATTGCAGCTTCTCTTTGTAACCATATGTATCGACTGCTTTGGCGGGGTTTGAGCGCGTGGCGGTTCATGATGGTGATCGTTTTCTACCTACGACACATGGCAGAGCTCGACCCTAACAGCTTTGTTCTAAGAGAAAACATGGGTCCTGGATGGAGACATGCGCGGTTGGAAAAAGTGTGTCTGGTCGCAGTTTCAGCCTTTATGTTTTGTGCTCCTGTTACGTTCATTCCTCTAAGTTAACTGAGCGTATCATTAGAAATGTGGTGGCTTGGGATAGTTGGTATGGTGTGATGATTGCTATGGCGCGAACACAGGACTAGGACGCTCGTCCTCGTTTGTCTCCGTGTCGTAGCCCAGAGTTGGCTCTATAGCAATCATCTTTTAGCATATCCGTCGTTGTCTTATGCGCACTTGAACGCCTCAGAATACATATTTTTTGCGTGTCGCCCGAAGGTTACGCTGCACCATATCCCAAGAATGCCAACTCAGTCTGGGCAATTTTGCCCGCACGACCAAGCAATGAATTTGGTAACAATAACTGCCAAGGCACTGAGACTTTCTGAACGTGAGCTTTTTTCTTGAAGCTATAATTCAGTACGTCAACAAACACGAACACCAGCAGCATAGGCTTTATCAACGTTTTGAATTTTCACAGCTAGAACCTCAATTCATGCGTCCTTCCATAGCAGGCATTTAATCGCCGTCGCGGGCACCTGTCACTGTGTGTTCTGTGGCATTGCAGATAGAAAAAACTGTTACTAAAATATTGGAAGATAGTTTTCCACGTTGTCATGCTAATATTTTAGGTCAGGGGTCGCAAAACTGAGGCCAGTTTGTTTCACGCCAATAATCAGGGCTGCCGTTGGGTGGACATGAAAAGGCGCCAGAACTCGCGCCAAAAGTAGCCAAAGGTAGCCATGTCATTTGATATTATCGCCGAATTTCTAGCCAAATAGAAGAGAAGCGGTATTATCAACAGAGTCTACACTATTGCTGAATAAATAAGACCATTTGGAATAAGTAAAACCACAAGTTTAAAAAAATAAAGAGCCATGGCGCCAACTGGAAATTTTCGTCGCCAACGGGGATCCAAAAGTATCCAATTTGGCGCAATGTAGCCACCAACGGCAACCCTGCCAATAATTACCCAACTGGTGATTCTCCTTCTTAGGCGTTCCAATTCCCTGAATAAGTTCTACAGCACATGGAAAAGCGCATGTATACTGTTGTGTTGGTGTAGGTACTCAGCATTACCATGCCTCATAATGTCTCCCACGTCTGTGGTGATTGCACTCAGCCCGTAGGGTATAAGCAGTTGCATCAAAGGCACAGAACTTCTCGTCACTCATGGCAGTTTTAACATCAAATGAGGTTTTCGCTTGCAAGCAGTCTTCGTATATTTCAACCTTGTGACATGTGTGCACGAAATCAACATGATTTTTATTCTTCTTTCTTACATTATCGTCAAATGCCAAATTTTTTTCTCCTTGCCTGCAAAGTGCAACCCCCCCCCCCCCCCCCGATTTTCAATTTTCAATCCAGCACCCGCTGTGTCGGCGGTATGCAAAGTTGGCCTTCCGCCTCAACAGGTTGGTTGCCGACGCCTGAGCTATACTATAGTGTTCACGCAGATTTCTTTGCCTTCCCGTACCACCATCACAGCAAAAATGAAATCACTTTCTGGGTGATTATGTCCCGCCTGAATTTCTAGCTCGAAGGCAGATTATCTGGAATGGCTTGCATATGGTACATTTTTCGCTATTTCGCTACTAGAATATCGTAAATATTCTGCAGACGAAAACTTGCTGGTGACAAAGCGGGCGATTCTGAATCTTCGAACATTTGACTTCTTCTGTAGCTATGAAGCGTTCACCGAAGCAGTATCAGTGCCATCGTTGACTGCAGGCATCCATCAGACGCCCACCCACAACATGTTTATTGCAACATGTCTGTTGCATGAATTGCAAGAATTGTAAAAATGGAATGAACTGAAATTTGCAGAGCTAGAAGAAACGGTGGCATCTACGTCATCTCAGAACGTTTACAGTGCCGGAACACATCACATGCTGCTTAAAAAAGATGCTTTACTTAATTTCAACTTACACTAAATTTCTGAAAACAAACAGAAATGAAAAAGTGGAAAGAAACTTCTGGCGCCTAATAACAGGTGATTCGTCGAAGAACTCTTCCTGGAGAGTATTGTTCCAGACGCGAAAAGTTCATAGGCGAGCCAAAAGTGCCGAATGGAAGAAGATTAGATGCCTGAGATGGTCTAAAATAAAGCACATATATAAAAAAAACCAGAGGAAAGCGTCTGTTTGCAAGGAATGCGAGGCATGCGTGCTTTGTGCGATGCCCTCTAGCGAAAGGAATTTTGAAAGTGAATGTGCGATGGGTTTTAACACCGGTCTCTACTCAAGATCTGGCCGAGGCACGCAGCTACACAACTACGCAGCTTTTTCTCGAAGATGTTCAAGAAGAGGGCTCAGGATCACAGCTCTACTATGGAAGCAAAGACACGAACTCAAAGGAGACACACGTTGCCATTCAGCCACTGGAAGCCATTTCTCAAGGTGCTTAAAAAAGATAGCTATTGCGGCTTCAGTGTGGGCGCGATGCTTTGTGACTTGGTGCGCGCACTTCGCATACCACTGCAATCGAACACCAAACGAAGTTCTTGCGTATTCTCTTGGCATTCGAGCTATTTAAAAAACGAAGCAGCGTTTCGACTCATGTGCCTAGAAAACCGACGGTGAAATTTCGGCAGAAAACGGGTAAGCGTCGGTAATTTCCCTTGTGGCATAGCAAATGAGCCCAGTAGGAGACGACGCCTTCGAGTCGCAGCCATATTGGTCTTTCCAAATGTTGCTGTACCTTAAAAGGTAATTATTGGTCTGTGGGCGCCTTTCTCGTAATTTTACCTTCAAGCAACCGGAATCGCTTTTGCATTTCATTTAAAACCGCGCTGGCTTTGTTAATAGCCTTCGAGAATATTTTAGAGGAAATAGCTGCCGTATAGGGTTGCTATGGTCCCCATGTGAGTGGGTTAGTGGAAAAAGAAATGAAAAGGGACCGGCCTACGTGATTATTATTCTGCGCTTGGTAAGGTTTTTGCGCTGCCTCATGGAAACAATCATTTCAAATCCGTATGAATACATCACTTGAAAGCCCGCGCTGCTTCTAAAGAAATAGAACCTCTCTTTTAGTAATAAGGTTACAATGTATGCGGATATTAAACCGATAATATGTAATAGCTGCGAAAAGCATACATTTATTTAAAAAAACGTGGGCACGGTGCACTAAAGTATCCGAGAGAGAGAGAGAGAAAAGCAGCGCGTTACTTCAGAAATTGATTTAAGAAGATAGGTTCCTGAAACTGATAAAATGTGAATTTGATTAAATTTGACTTAATTTGATTCATATAGGCGTACTGTCACCAGAACCCCTGGATTCACGGCAATGTCTCCCGCCATCAGCAATATTCCACTACACTCCATGAAGGCGCTAATTTTGACCGGGATATTCGTTGCCAGTTACCGCATATACAATGCAATGGATATTCGTTTGAAAATTACGTCTCGTCCGCGCTGTTTTTGCATTTTTTATTGCGCACTGTACCTTCAGCGTTTTATGCTCGCATTGTTGACTTGAATCATTTCAATGCCACATACACACTCTTAGCCAAATGGCGTCATGCAGCGCAAGCTTAGCAGAAATAAGGAGGAATACGAACGAGGTTACATGGCGCTCCAACTCCTAATAAAAAATGACAAAAAAAAATAAAATGTCCATTTTAACCGTCTCCTTTCAAATTAAATGGGATGAGTGTTTTGTGTAAGACAGAAAGATCGGTGGTAACATGTATTTTTACCTTATCTGTTGTCGCCTAATATATGTAAACATTGTGACATCACAATGGTCCAGAATGCATTCTTAAACTACCACCGGCCCATGATAAACTACTGCAGAATAAAAAGAAACAAGACACTTCGCACGAACACATCACAACGATCACGAAGAACCAACATCAAGTGGTTCTCAATGTCATACATCACGATTCAAATCTTGGTTATTGCTATAATCGCCAGCACAATGTACGTATATCTCACTGTAGATGGAAGCCTTGTTTGTAATCTGTTATTCCCCTGTCTGGCGTAAGAGTAGTTCGGTCTTTGCAGGCAAATTTTATCAACTCAGAAGAAAGTTTGCATAGAAAACTGTCTAATGCGATGTAAGAGCCTTCAGCCACATTCAAGCTGCAAGTTGCAGCTTTTCGCCAGGACGACCACTGGCAAATGCTTTGGAAAATAAAAACGTTCTGATACTGATCACACAAGTACTTGTCTGCGATCTCTCAAACAAAGGAGCTTAGCAATGTAAAAGTCTGAATTTCGAAGCAGTGATTGTTAAATAATGATGACCCTTAAATATTAACGCTTAAAACGGCGTGCATTATGTCACGGTCGTTTATAGCTCATAAAATATTTGCTTTCACTTTCGAACATCTGGTACACGATGCCTTCCACTTATGGGGCCGGTGGTTCAAATAAAAAGTTGGTTGCAAGAACAGCACCGATTATGTTTGCGAAACTACATTTTCAGCTACACCCTTCCCTCTTTATGACGTGATTCTCAAAAATTAGAGCGGCTTAAATACCGGTTAAGAGCCTGTCGCCGACATTCATTATTCGTAGTCGCTAGGACACTAATTTATTTAGCGACGCTTGCCGTGACGACAATGATGTAAAGTAATTATGGAGAAATTCGAAAGCACGTAAAACGCTGGTGGTCCAGAAAACCCCTTTGACACGAGTGCTTCATAAATATCCTTTGTTGTTTTGGTACACTTGATGCATTGATGATGCTTCGTTGTCGTACGTTTCTGTCTATTTTTTTACGTTTTTTTTCTTCTAAATAATGTTTCTTGCTGTTCATCTTCCCATCTCACGCCATGTGGACGTATATAGTGACACGCTGTAAGTTTATAATACCCTACGTTCCATACATAGGCGAGTGTCCTTTGTCTGTGCTGTTATGAATTCGCGTTGATGTGAGAAATGACTTTGGTTCGGAGTCCCAGCTCCGTTCGAGAAAAAATGTTATGAAAGAAAATCTAGAGAAAAATTGGAGCCCCTATTTGATCATCTCCACTGATTCTCTTTCGTAAACAACCAAAACTTACAGACAGTGAAACCAAGAAATGTATAGGTGACATTATTCGTAGTCTTTAACTGTAGTTTAGTAATCATGATACAAATGTAAAGCAATTTATGCCATAATTATTACAGTACAGTTAAAGACAACGAATGATGTCTGCTATACCTTCCTCAGATTCAGTGTCTGTTGGATTTTATCAGGATGTGTATAATGAAGAAAATGAGCTCTTGATGAATTTTTCTTATTTCGTTCATTCATCGCTAGTTGCCTCTCTTCCCGCTTTCCGAACGTTTCTCTGCCGTGCCTCTTCTCAGAAATTCCTCATATTTTCACGCTAACGGGATGTTGAAGTGCACCTAAGTCAAAGCAATACGGATTGAGTTGTTTATTGGGCGTCTCTATAAGTATATTCTTTCCTACTGACAGTCAAGGTGCTAGCTATGCTGGTATTGATTACAGCGAGAACTGAAAATGTAGCTAGGACAACGATGCAGCTTTGTGCGACAGGAATGATGGAAAAGATAATATTCAGATGAGATTTCCAGAATATAGTTCTGACAATATGACAGTGGATTTGACTGCCATTTGATTCGTTGAACCGAATGTCTCAGGGTTAGTCTGGTGTCATTTCTGCCGTTGTTGAAGAAAAAAAATGAGAACAACAGAAAGACGTTCAATAGAACCAGAGGTCATGTGAGCAGAAGATCGCATCACGAAAGCTGAATGAAGGCCGAGAATTTTCCAAGTCTGGCTGAATAGAGATGCGTATCACTTGAATAGATGGTGAAAGTACAAAAACGTATCCCGTGTCACAATGCACGTGACAAATAAATGTACAGAAAATTGCAGGGAGATGTGTTGTACTGTCGTGTTGGAGACTGCATCTTGCGCGCGTTGAGTTTCGGGAACGCTGACATCGATGCAATGAAGTTACGAGGGATGCGCGATGACAGCGAACGAAGAACACTGGGATGTATTTAGGCGCCCCTCTGACAGCCAGTGACAGCCGAGAGTCTGAATAGGGTTTGACATTGTGCGCTTTAAACTTTTCTGTGCGCTTAAATGTATAAACATATAATGCGTGGAAAGCTCGCCTGTCGTGCTTGTCCTGCCGTACTGCATGTCGCTTGCCGTGCACCTAAGAGAACAGCACGCCTAGTCTACTGCCTTTTCGTATGTGATGCAGCAAACAAGAAAAAAAGATTGGCCGCCATTCCGACCTGCAAACGCCAATGTCTAGCGAAGCGGTATCAAACATCGCACATGCTAATGGTGGGGGTATGTTGTATTATTACTTTAAAGTAATGCTTTCACATTTGTTTTTTTAACCAACCCATGCAGGTATGCGGGTTTGGGCATACGACGATGCTTGATGTGGACGTTAAAGCTGGTGTCATCAGTGATATGTCTCGGTAGACACTGCACCTTGGTTTCGACATCCATACGTAAGTACGTTAGCAACTTGTCTTTTAATAGCATACTGTCCACCACCGTGCATTAAGCGCCTAAGGCTCATAAAAGGGGTCGCGGCGCAGCGTACCGCTTTTCGACCGCAATAACTTTAGGTGAGTTAGATGGTATTTCAAGATATGTATAGTCATGCGTCTTACACAAGAGTGGCGTTTTACTTCGCAGAAGAGAGTCTGTACACGCACTGCACACACCGAACTTCATAACGTCCTCGTCGGGGAAAGCATCCCTGAGCACGATGACAGCCAGTTCTTTCTTCCACGTGTCCTTTACACTCGCAATATTCAACGAGTCACTGTCACACCACAGGCGATCACACGCACTGCACAATACACCAAAGTGAGGGTCCAAGAACTGCCTCTTAAAGTTAGAATTTAAGCCCTTGAAATTGGCCAACTTATCAGCGTGATACATGAACCTTTTGGCTTCATTTTTTACAGCGAAAGCTGTGATGAGATCACAACAAGGGTCGTTCCTGCGCCGTAGTTTTCCACCGCCGACGCCGCCGGTGTCCGTAACCAATATCGCACGAAATAAAAAAAACAACTAAATAAATAAATAAAAACACCTATGACAGAATGGGAATCGAACCCGGGTCTTCTGCGTGACAGTCCAGCACTCTACCACTGAGCTACGCCGCTGCTTGAAACTGCGGTGCACAATGACCGTATGCAGGCTTCACGTCGGGTAAGGAATCGCGTTAAGGTGTGTTGCAAAGCGTTTTAGAACAGTAAAGTAAGAACCAGGCGTCACGCAATGCGAATTGCGTAACGAGTGGGGCGCTGAATACTCCAACCCATTACAAAAGGTATCCGTATCCCAACGGTTTTCAAAACTTATAACTTACGGCTTGTTCTTCGGTATAAATATGAAATAAAGAATAATATTTCAATGCTGGCCGATTTAGCAGAGTTATCTGAATATTCTTCATCGTATCCCTTACGGTTCGTGAAAAAGTTTGACACAAGAACACCACGCAAAAACTACGGGGCTCAAATGCTAAGAATAACTTTGCCCTCTGTGTTAAACCTTTTATCGCAAAATGGTTTTTATATTTCATCATGCAGGCCTGCGCTGCATGCTTTCTTCGTGAGATAACTAAAATGTCAGTTTTGAGCTTTATTTTTTATGTAGTAGATTTTCTTTTTCTTTTTTTCCCTGAATTGCATGTACGTGGAGTGTTCTTTCGGAGTCTATGTGTAAGAATAATGTATGCTTTTTTTGTGCTTTCACTTGCGTACGCCAGTTTCTGTATACTGTCACTGCTTGCTGAACTGTAACCGGCTGGGAAGCCTAGTCAAGCTCACAGGAGCTTTTTCTTCCCATGCCCTCTACTTGCTGAAGTGCAAAATAAATTGATTGATTGATTGATTGATTGATTGATTGATTGATTGATTGATTGATTGATTGATTGATTGATTGATTGATTGAAAAGCCGCAGGCAAAATTCTTCATCGTCGTCAGCCACAGCATCAACAAAGTGCACATCATGCGTTACGAGAGTGTAGCGGGTACCGCGCTTGTCTTAAGAATGACGAATAATGGCATAGTAGACGGTTGCGCACTACACAAAATTTATGATGATTTATGGCGTAGTGGGTACCATGCAAGTGCGCTTGTAGTAGTTGCCCCAAGAGTGTTTTAAAAAGGCTCTAAAAAGGCCGCTCTCCCAGCTTTCGCTGTAGCTGTGCTGCGCGTTCCGCGCAGGCGTGGCGGTTTTTTTTTTTTTTTGCTTCATGGCGCTCCTCGTTTTCTCGGCTGGCTGTAGCTTGCGCCGCGCCGCGCGCTAGCACGCGTGGACACGTGTCCTTTCCTTTCAATTGTTTGAATTGTTTCAATTCTGTGTACATGCAACGAAACTTTCCTACAAATCAGAGGCACACAGCTTCACAGTAAAACAAATAACGGGGCAAAACTGGTTCTCCATCCCTCTCTATTTAGCTTAGCGGTGAGCCAATTCACGTTCTGGTGGTTTGATAACTTTTATCCTGACAACTGCAGGAATGCGAGAACTTTCCAATCGCATAATAGGAAAACAATTATTAAGCGTTTGTGTTAGTGACATATATCCTAACGTAACATTTATACAAACTGCGTTGCTGTGAGGTTAGAATGAGTGAAATATTACATAAAATGAAACATTCCCTAGAAATTGTCGTGAGTGATAGCTTTACACCAAGATGCGCTTGCGCGCGGTAAAAGTACACACCACAATACCCAGGATGTAATATGCTAAAAGTATCGTATGCGTAGAGGGCACAGGTCCGACCTATTAAATGAAAATCCGGTTTCAGTATTTGGTTTGTTCTGTGCCCAACTGATAATTAAAATACATATTGCATTAACTATGAGCTCCGAATAACAGACAGCCGAGCAAGTTGCTACGCATTCATTCTAGAAGAAACAAGGCGTGCAAACACGGACACGAGAAGGAAGCCAGGGCACCTGTCCTGACTTTCTTCTTGTGTCTGCGTTTGGACGCGCTGTTTTATTTAGAATGAGCTGCCACTTCGTCTATTGCCTCTGTATTCTTAATGAGAACCAACAGACAAATATGCCAAGGAAAGTATAGTGGGTGTGAATAGTGGTAAATGTAATAAAAATGTGAAGAAAGAAAAGTGGACGAAGAGATAACTTGATGCGGGCAGGGACCGAACGTGCGACCTTAGAATGCCAGCATATCGGGGAAAGTTGCAACGAAATGTCTGCAGTAACGACGTTAGCCTTATTTTTAGCCACCCCGCTCTGACCAAATCCCGCCATCCCATTGTGACGTTTTAAATATTTATCCGGTCGAGTTATCCGAAACTACTGGCTATTCGAAAGTCGAAACGAATAACTCGATTAGGTATCATTGGAATCGAATTCAAAGCTCGAATATTCGCACGCTCCTAATCTTAAGGCTTAGTTTACAGGAATCTTTACTTGTGTGCATCGGTGATCAGTTCAACTAAACAAAAATCCAACAGCCCTTGACTGGCTTCGGCTGCCTTTAACTTATCGAAATCTCCATATCTTCGCTAATCATTCTTGCTGATGGAGTTATCAACTTAATATTTTACCGAATGTGTACGCTGCATAGTCAGGCCAAGAGAACAGACTCAAGATTTGAGATTTGAAAGAACAATGGACAAAACAACAGAACTTGATCAGTCGCATAACCCAACTGCATATGGATCAAAGCAAATGTCCCTGCGTCATTAGGCGAGCTGGCTATGAGAGGCGTGATGCAAGAATAGCAAAAGCGGCAAAGGAGAATGCTCCGCTCTCCCGAAACTTCTTACTTACGGTGATCAGTGGAGACGTGGTTCCATAAAATGATGCGATGAGCCAAGGATGAGTGTATTATGCTGAAAGCGTGAGTGGAGTGGAATGCGCGTGACAAACAGGGTTCATGGGATCGACATTAGTGCCTGCCTTTGATGAGTGCCTTCTTACGGACCGCACCTCGTTCCATACAGCAAGACAGCCACAGAAAACTGAAGCAGCGCTGTTGCTGGGAAGGTAAGCTAGGATGACGGCTCGCTGATGGGAACATTCTTTATATACGAAACAACATTACCCTAAAACGCTGTTACCGGAATGACATATCCCACTTAGGGGAGTTTGTTCAAAATGTTATAGGCACATGGAAGATGGCACATAAAAGGTAGCGACTACTGTTGATGATCTTAGTTATGAATGTCATCATCCCAATATCGGCCGCTACAACATGATAGTCCTTAGAATAATTGAATAACTGCAAATGTTTATCTTGTGCCTCTTTGAATCTTTGTAAGCAGTCTTTTTTTGGCAGATTCATTTATTGTTGATTGGTTGCAGTTGTAAGGCCATATCTGTCGGCCGAAGCAATTATTCAAAATTCACTGGTCCTGGCTAGCAGTGGCGTAGCCAAGGAGGGGGGGGTGTTGGGGGGGAGGGTTCAAACTCCCCGCCCCGCGAAATTTTTCAATTTTACTTGCGTATATATACACACATATACAAACGCACGCACGAACATACGTAAAGTATGATTGAACCCCCCCCCCCCCCCCCCCGAAAAAAATGTCTGGCTACGCCCTTGGACATTTTAGCGGGCGCTACCGCCATATATATTCATTATGAACCATTATTATTGCGTCTGAAAGTGTTTGTTCGTCACGACTAATTTATGAGCTGTTATCGCTGCCACCAATATTCCATGAGTCACCGAATCAAAGCTCGTAACGGGCATCTCAGCGATAGATCATGGGGCGTGCATTTAATGCACGCTTGCTTGCTTTCGTTTATACTTCCTTTGTCTCAGCCTACGAAACATGGTGCACTGCGTAACAGCATGCTTTTTTTTCACTGAAAAGTGCAAAATAACAATACTTACAAAAATAAGGTAATATAATGCGCATTACCAACAAAAGTAAATCGAAATGTTCTAATTGAACTTCGGGCTTATATGTAATGGAATACCTGATTAGCAACACACACGAAAAATTCAACATTTGCGTACAATACCAAAAACACATCAGACATTTTTGAAGGAAATGACTTCTGCGAATCGAAAATATTTTCAACAGGAGCTGTCGCTGCAGGCATCGTTTTGACAAAGAGACTTGTCTTTGTCAAGGCAGTAATTGCTTTCCTTAGCACGGCGTATGTGTACCAAACGGACTTCTTTTTGGCCGACTTGGTGCTTACATGGCTTAGGTACACTTGAAGAGTTTTTTTTCGAAATGAGTCAAATCCACCTAAACAGAATTTGTGAAAACAGTGAAAATTTGTTACGCAATGTAAATACAACGCTTTCAAACCTATTACGCGATATATTTTACATGTCAGCTAGTAGAAGTTTACGGCCACAAGTAATTAAAAAATATACAGCGGACTTCACCAATATTAGCATGATAACTATGGATTTGGCTCATATTGAAATGACACATTGAATTCGAGGCGGTATTCTTGGGAAAACTTTATTGAAATCAACTTTCAAGAGCGATATGATAGAGTTTTGGCCGAAAAGCCATCAAATATAGGCAACAATGCTTCAATTAAGGGCCTTGAACTATACACGAAGAGCCGGTGCGTCTTCTTCGCAGCACAAGCAGCTCTATTCGAAATATTCTGTATGATCAATTTCTTTGGCACGCCTGAGGACACTGACAAAATAAGCGAGCTCTTGATTCTCTTGCCATGAACTGCCGAAATGCTTTACGAGAAGGCTCGTCACATCTATCAGTTTCATTTCGTGGACATGATGAGTGTACAGTGGGAATTGCACGGGTGCTTGTGCAAGGGACTTTCCCCTCTTTAGGACTGGCACGAAATTTGATACGGAAACATTATAGTGGGGTTCTGCTCTAACTTTAGGGCTTCTACCAGCTGCATTTCTTTGAATGTAGAAGACCTTGGTTTCTGTTATCTTAAACGGCAAGCTGGATGTCGATTTCATCTCTGCCGTACAGTAGGCCTTCCAGTCATACACGTCCCAATGTGTTCCGAGCTCTAGCACAGTGCCATGATATGAAAAAATCATTTGGTAGCTTTGGGGATTCCGGATTTCTTCGTGAGGATTTCTTCCTCACGTCCTTTTCAATCCGCCCAAATACCCTGTCTGGAGGTAAAAAGCTCTGCTATTGGCTTACTGGATTTGCCTCATTTCGATCCGTACAGCGCACGGATCTGGCTCAATTTCGTTTTGAAACGAAATCTGTAAGCACACGTAGCTGGTTGTATTGACCCATTTCGTTCCGATAACTGTTTTACAGGAAAGTTGAGAGTATGTACGTGCCAATGGAGCTTTATTTGAGCTAGTTTCGGTTTCTGGATTTAGCTCATTTCGAAAAAAAACTCCTCACTTGACTTCGGCGCAAAATACCTATCGTGAAAAAAGGGAGAACAAAGATAAGAAATGGAAGCACCGACGACCAACTGTTTAATGAAACTCCGAGAAACGTACAGGAAAAAAGACACCTTCCGCGCATGCGTCAAGAGCCAACGCATGGCGTGGAGCGACATGTTCAAGATAACATTATCGAGAGAGCGCCTTTCTGAGGAATACAAAGCTATAGATGAGTAACTGACAAAATCAGACCCTTTTCTTTTGTGTCTAATGTCATGACTTACGCTAACAAGTTAGAAGCGCACACGAAAGAATTTTACAGAAAGAACCGGACATGTTAGAGGTGGTCCTTTTAAAACAGGTCAAAAACAT
Organism: Rhipicephalus appendiculatus; assembly: GCA_030522465.1. Lineage (NCBI taxonomy): Eukaryota > Metazoa > Arthropoda > Arachnida > Ixodida > Ixodidae > Rhipicephalus > Rhipicephalus appendiculatus. The sequence continues at coordinate 894 of JALIZH010004407.1, read as the reverse complement.
ACCTTGCAATCACGCAGAGAACGCATATCGATGTCATCCGGATGAACAGCACCCTCTCATTTCGCTTTTTGGTCGTCCTTGGGGAATGAGAACACTTGGACCTCCGGTACGTTATCAATAGCGGCGATAATTGGTCTTGCAGCACAGCCCCATTCGGAGAGCTTGCAGGTGTACACTACGCGAACAATCAGAGAACGAAGCACGTCATATCACCACGCAGCACTTCACAGAAGCACAAAAAACACGGTCATCTTCATGCAGTCGCCAAAAGAAACAACATCACACCCCGACAGGCTTCGTCAGGCTTAGCAATCCTGCTCTTTCGAACGGCGGGAGCATGCATCCGCACCGCTACTCAGCAGGAGACGAGGGGTGAAAACTGAGTGACGTCAGAGGCCATGCCCGGAGTAGTGAGCAGGCCTGAATTATATTTCTAGGTGGCATTGGTTGATCCCGCTGCCACGAAAAAAAGGTGACGTCACGTCCAGCTGACATCACTGACATTTTGTCTGCTAGGAGCCCACGTGCAGCCATGTATTTGTTGTCAACATCGTCGTCCCCGCCGTCGTCGCGGTCAACATCGACAAGCGAGGATGACAATGACCTGGAACTGGGAATACCCGCGATTCGTGACGCGGCGAATCATTTTCGCTTTGACCCCTTGCAAAGCAGCGACGAGGAAATGGACGCCGGTTCGAGCAGCGACGAGGAATTGCCTGCGGACGCACGCGTGGGCCACGCTCAATGGCGAGATACGGCACAATCAGCTTTATTAGCGCTATCTTCGTGCTAATTGTTGGCGATGATATTTCTTCGGGCGAGGATCGCGGCAGGCTCGCGATACTCGCCCGACAAGCTCTGCGTTAAATGCAATGTATTTATCAACCCCGGCCG
>JALIZH010004404.1:0-14659 GCA_030522465.1 Rhipicephalus appendiculatus | reverse complement strand
ACAGCACTGCATTGTTCCTGGCACATGAGCTGAAGCAATGTGCGGCGGTGCAACATATTAAAAAAATTACACCCTCTCCCGCTAAAGGGAACCATGTGTAGATGCGAAGCAGCGGGCGCTAACGCTTACACTGGCGGCGGCGTTGACGCTGACGCTCATCGCAGCGTTGCGCAGGAGAGGAAACTGGGGAGGCGCAAAGCACGCAGTGATGGAGCGGTGTTTCCTACTAGAACATGCGAATCACTGCTAATGGGCTATGAGAGACAGAAGACTCCGACTGGACACTGAGACCCGCAGTCTGCTTTTAGTTAACGCGCACGCTGCGAATTTTTATTGTTCAACAACGCACAGGAGAAATCTCCCACCGGCACCACCTTGCAGGTCAAGATCCATTGTCATATATACGGGGTGGCCAGTGAACGGTTGTGCAGTGCGAGCAGTCGGTTTTTTCAACCAAGAAACTCGCTAGCAGACGCTGCCTGCGTCGGCGTCGCGAGGCGAGAGAGGGGGGGAGCGTAGGAGAGGAGAGAGAGGGGGGGACGCGCATGCGCAGTGGGAGTGTGGACGCCGCGGGCAGGGATGCCTAGAGGGGAGAGGGGGGAATGTAGAGGCGAGAGAGAGGGGGGACGCGCATGCGCAATGGGAGTGAGGACACCACGGGCAGGGATGCCTAGAGGAGAGAGGGGGAGCGCAGGAGGGGAGAGAGGAGGGGAAGCGCATGCGCAGTGAGGGGTGTGGTTGCCGCGGGGAGGGATGCCTAGAGTAGAGAGAGGGGGGAGAGGAGTTTTTTTATTTTTATTTTTTTTGAAAGGGTTTGCGCATGCGCAGTAAGGGTGGGCACGCGGCACACCACCATCACCGGATTAAGCTTCGCCATAAGATGCTTCACATCTAAAATCACAGCATATCCACGAAGTGAATGATGGTGAGTGGGCGAAGCTCGGAGGGATCATTCGGGTAACCGTGAATCACCCCGTACATTGCCCCTCGATCATGCAAAGACGTGGCAACACGTGTCACGTCTTTGCATGATCCTGGGTGTTCGATCGTGAGCTGGACACGAGCGTCGCCGACTTGTGTTCCGGGCGCTCCCAGCCTCAGCGACAACGCCAGTTCGCGTTCCACAACAGAGGAAGACGATGCCACCTACTCAGACGCCGAAGTCCACACCAGTGCTCGACGCAACGCCTCGCCTCCGCATGCATCGCCACAAAACGCTGCTGTGAGTTGTGAAAGCCACGCGTCCTTGGCTATGGGTTGTGCCGCCGTGAGTACCGGAGCCGCCGCATGCTCCGCGACGCGGTGCTCGACTCCGAGTACCGCGTCGGCCCGACGATCCCAATTATAACAGCGCCATCTATCCTCTTTAATCGTCAACTATACGAAAACCACTAACGCCATCTAGTGATATTATTTCCAAGGACATATACACACAACGCCATCTAGTGAGCAATTCTTAAAACTAGAGCTGGCTACATACATACTACTACTACTACAGAGGAGGGAACGACCCACACCCTGAGGAGCTTCACCCCTAAAATGGGAACGGGCGTTCTTTAAGAAAGCCTTACGCATTGCCAAAGTATACACGCGCGCATGCGCCGTATTCGGTGGCACTGTACGAACACCAAAATATCCAGTAAGCTTAGATATTTTTTTTGTCATGGTATTAGAATAAACAAAGGTATAATCAGGCAAACTTAGCATGCGCGGGATCCGAAAACGTATTCCTACCCATTCCTACTTTACCCTAAAGATTAGCAGGTTGCGTATATATATATATATATATATATATATATATATATATATATATATATATATATATATATATATATATATATATATATCATGGTCAGGAGTTCTTGTTATTTATAACTGCACAAGTTTTCCTCCATCCCTCCCTCTTTCAATGTCTCCCATCTCGTTCCCACGCGTAGGGTAGCAAACCGGTTATCCTGGACCGGTTAACCTCCCTGCCTTTCCTTCTCTACCAGTGCTTCTCTCTTCCTCAATGAATGTAAAACTGTGCACCTTGTTGCTTTGTTTACTTCGTATAAACCCGCTTTCTTTATGTGTTGATGGTAAATAATGTAGCACTGTATTCTGTCACTGCGGTATATGAGTGCGCACGCTCCGGTTCTCGGGGCCCGTCAGGCAGAGCATATTTGCCTTTGCCCTTGTATCCAAGACTTCTCTGAAATCAATCAATCAATCAATCAATCAATCAATCAATCAATCAATCAATCAATCAATCAATCAATCAATCAATCAATCAATCATTCTACTTGCAGTGTTGTGCTCGTCCGCTGCTACTGTTGGTACACCCCCCGAGCACTCCTGTCCCGAGGGCCACTTTCCTTGCAGTGAAGCGAGGAGGCACTGCGTGCGACGACAGTTCATATGCGACGGACATCGGGATTGCCCGGAGGGCTCCGACGAAAAAGCATGCGGTGAGTAGAACAGTACTATATGCCGTAATCTATAGACAAGCACCGAGGTGTGGTTGCGTGAACAAGCGCTGACAAGCGTATGCCCTCAAAGCCGCACGCATATAATTTTGTAAGCGAAGTGTAAGCAGCGTTCACTGGTGTAATCTTTCTTCTCCTATGTGTTGTGTGCATCAATAACGGTTGTGTACTCGAACTCCCGGGTAACGTGAAAAACCTAGCACAATAAAGAAAATTTACACCATCTTCCCAAAGGGAACCCTGATGGGATGCGAAGCAGCAGCGTTGCGCATGGGAGCGGTGGAGAGGGTGAAGCGAGAGAGAGGTGACACGTACAGACATGTTTCAACGCGTACGTTAGGCGCGCGTCAGGCGGCAGCTGTGGGCGCTGCGGCGAGCGCGCGGCAGGCGAGGGAGAGAGTGACGTCAGCGCGCACTGCGAGGGGAGCGTGACGTCAACGCGCAGCTGCGGCGTGACCTACTTGGCACCGCTCCAACACCTGCGGCGAGGGGGAGCGCGTTGCGGCGCGTTCGTACGGACGCACGGACGGAGGGACAGCGTTACACAGCCTAGTCAAAGAGCTGCTTCGCATCTAATACAGTGTCAAATACACCCTGCCGCAAACATCGCGGTTGCTGCGCACTATTTGGTGAGGCGTGGGATACAAGGTATTAAATGCGTGGCTTAAACTAACTCTGAGTAAGACCGTTCGTATGTCTCGGTGCCATATTGTGACTGTAAGTCACGTGCCTTAACGTAAGCTTGCTCTCAAGAATGATTGGTGCTTGCTAAAAAATTAATACAAAATTTTACTCTACAGGGGACGAGAACCTAAAGAAGTTCATCGAGGACTATTTCCAGAAACGGCCTGACGAGGACCGTGAGAAGAAGTCTGAGACATGCGGTAAGTCCGCTTCCTAATACTGCGTCGTCCTACGGTGTAGTGATGGAGATTCACTGAGACAGAGAAAACAAATCAATTCAAGCAGAAATATCATACTGAAACATCCTGTCCTCACGCAGTGCGGGAGCACTACTTGGAATTCCGTTACTGAAACAGCATGTTACAGCACTGGTCGACATTAGTCATTATAATTGCCAACGTGGTGAGGTTATACATGTTGCGGCAATTGTTGTGACCACATATTTTCTGCGTCGATTGTTTATACAGTATAATTACATGTCTCGGCTATTGTACTGCCCACTGTAAACGTACTGTGGTGGTGGGGGGGGGGGGGGGGAGGGGAGGGGTCAGAAGTTCGCAGTCCACTATCCCATGTAATCCTGTGGCAGCGAGACCTGAGAACTTGTGACCGTTCCTGTACATGCGCGCGCGCACGCTTTTCCATGTAGATCTTGCCAAGAAATGCTTGCGTTATAGAAAAGCGAGCACTTGAACTGCTTAGTAGCAGTAGAACTTGACGTTACAGCTTGGGCAGACACTAGGCATGGATGTGCGTACGCGAGCAGTGTCTATGTCAATTGCTGTGTCCGCTATAACGTGTTCTTTATTCGCGAACAGTTCTGTGAAGGTGTGCTACACTAAGCCAGATGACTCAGCGTTAATTGTGGCTTTACACAACGCAGAATAAAAAAAAAATCGCTAAGTTGTTTCTAGGCCTTAGGTAGGTGATGCAGGTTGTTTCTATTTTGCTTCTAGGTCATTGCTAGACTTTAGCTAGATGATGCTAGGTTGTTTCTGCGTTAATTCTCAGCGCAGGGAGGTTCGAGTTAAGCCACAGAGAGACGCGACACGCATCTCCAAACAGAAACTCTCACTGAAACCAAGCGTTCACACCTCTCATAGAACTACGGACACGTCGTTGTTGGCGTAGGCCTTCCATCGCTTCGGGATCTTCTCGCAGTCGCCGTTGCCTTTCCCGTTCCCTTGTAATCTCTCGTTGTACGCACTCGGGGTCTTCGGCTCGCCGCCGTCACTTCCCAGCCAATTGTTGGGCTAACTGTTTCCTTCTTTCAAAGACGACAGTCTTTCTTGGGATATTTCAACGCAGAAATTTTGGTCTGTCTGTCTGTCTGTCTGTCTGTCTGTCTGTCTGTCTGTCTGTCTGTCTGTCTGTCTGTCTGTCTGTCTGTCTGTCTGTCTTTCTTTCTTTCTTTCTTTCTTTCTGTCTGTCACACAATTCAGCCACCCGGCCAAAGTTTAAGCACTTGCTGAACGCCCAGCCATCTTGAACTGGTGGCTGCGTTCATACTTGTGAACATTGTCGATCAAAAACTAGATATTACGCCTATCTGAGGCGCAACATCAATACGTAAGTATAAGGTGGTGTGTTCCTTTACAAGAAAATACAGAGATACGTAATTCTAAAGACCTTAGTGTTTCTTAGGATGCGCTGAAAATTCGACGCTATGCATGAAAAAGCCTGGCAGTGGCCCTGGGTTCTGCACAAGCTCATGTTTCCCGACGCCACTGCCATATGGCGTCCATATCTCACGCAGCGCCTCCTCTATTTTATCAATGCCAGCCAGATGGGGCCAATTCAACATAGAGGAGGCGCTGTCTGAGGCCAGGCAAAACATAGTAGTACGGCCGGCAGAAGACTATAGTCTTTCGACGACATTTGCAGCGAAGCACGCAGATACGCGGCCAGTCTGTTTTAGTGGAGCGCTGGGGAGTAGTCGGATTTACCCAACTTCTGTGGCACATACCCGTTCATGATGATGATAGTTTTCTGATAGGCCGCACAGGCACATGCCCATTTTTTTTTCTGATAGGCCGCACAAGGTACGGCTAGCTTAAAGAGCTTCGCTGTTAAAAAAAGGAAAGCACCGCGAAATGCTAGTAACTATTTGCTGGTTTTATTATGATTCGCGACTTAAAAAACAGCGTTAAGAGTACACATTAGCCCAAACGGCCAAATGTTACATGAAGACAATGAAGAGCTCAGCGCTTGAAAAGAAATCAGAAGGAATGTTGTTTGTAACAAAGGGCCTTTCAATCTTGGCGGTTCCTGAAAAGCCATTACGTTGTCAAAGCAAACATGATCACTTTTTAGGTTAACCCTAAAGGTGACGCTCTTTACAGGCAAGTGTCACCACCATCGTTTATCACGCGTTCTTCCAACAATAAGGCCAACACATGCCCGGCGGCATCGTCTCACGACCTCGCCATTTGCGAAGCTCTAAAGTACGTCCTCACGTATCGCCAAACTAGTAGTATTTTCTTTGCCGCGCGTCTCTGCCATTGTAATGAACACGTTCTAAAGCACAAATAGCTTCGTATATTTCGGCATTAAGGCTCACTGCTCACGTGAATGCAAGTCGCTGCTTGTTTCTGGCGTATCACTGACTGATTAATAAATTCTGTTCGCTGTTAGAGCATGAACCTAATTATCGAAATTACCTGCCACAAACGTGCAGTATCGCCTAATTTGCGGAAACGTATCCAGATGTGGCTTCTCTGGGTTCTCCCCGCACAGTGTAGCACGATGTCTGTTCAATCTAGCACCTGCCCGCTAATTCGAACTCCACTTAATTCGAACAATTTTATAGTCCCCTTGGAGTTAGAATTAACGAGCTTTTACTGCATTTTGATTGCTATTCAAGATAACGACTAAAGTGTCTCATCTGAATGTGTGAATAACAATTATTGCACTCTTTCCTTTTCATGTACGTTTTCCTTTTATTTTGTTATGAACATTCAATACTTAATTTGCATAACAAATTCATATAATCCAGTCTTGACCAATCCCCCCTGAGTTGGTACGAGCCATGTCAAGGGATAACAACGACACCAACAACAGCAGCAACAACAAAAGCATGTGGATGGATGAATGGTGAAAGTTTATTTAGAGTCCTGAGAGACGCGACTAGCGCGCTGTGTGCTTCTCCCACGTTGGGACGAGCAGGCTAAGCCTAACCGCCACATCGTGGGCTCTCTGGACGGCGCAAAGATGGTCCCCTGTTTTGGGGCTTCTGATCGCGGAGCACCACGTGGCCGGGTTAGCTTGATCGCTGCCCAGTAACGAGGGGCATCGCCAGAGCTTGTGCTCTAAGTTAGCTACTTCCCCACAACGGGGGGCACAAGCTGCTAGTGTAAGTATCCGGATAAATTTTAAATGTGAAGCATTTCTTAGCGAAATTCGGCGACTTTGAGCGTATCTATCTATCTAGCCGCCTACGACTTTGTGCTCTCCTGGCCGTATCGTTAATGGGATTTATACCAAATTTAGTATGGCATAACATGGCTTTATGACGAACGTAAATGGCTGGTCATATCACGAAAATCATGAATAACTTGTCATGAAATGTATGATTTACATGACACGCTCATGGCTCGCTCGCGGCCGTTTCGTTAGCTTGATATACACCAATTTTGGGATTGAGTGATGTGACTGTATGACGAACATAAATGACAGGTGGTAATATGCAAATAATGATGTTCATGTCATGAACAACATGATTTACATGGCACGCTCATGGCGCGCTCGCGGCCGTTTCGTTGGATTGATATACACCAAACTTGGTATTGAGTGACGTGACTGTATGACGAACATAAATTACAAGTGGTAATATGGAAATCATGACTCGTCATGTGCGACATGACTTGCATGCCACGCTCATGGCGTGCTCGCGGCCGTTTCGTTAGCTTGAGGTACACCAAATTTGGTATTGAGTGACATGACTGTATGACGAACATAAATGACAAGTGGTAATATGGAAATCATGACATGTCATGAGCGACATGACTTGCATGCCACGCTCATGGCGTACTCGCGGCCGTTTCGTTAGATTGATATACACCAAACTTGGTATTTAGTGACGTGACTGTATGACGAACATAAGTGGCAGGTGGTAACATGAAAATCTTGGCATGCATGTCATCTACAACGTCATTTACATGCCACGCTCATGGTGCGCTTGCGTCCAGTTCGCTAGCTTGATATACAGCAAAATTGGTATTGCGCGACGTTCTGTATGACGAACATAAATGACAGGTCCTAACATGTAAAACATGACATGCAAATTGTGTAAAGCATGATCTGCTCCTTCCTGACTGCTTCGCATTACATCGATTCCCACAGTGCGTGGGATCTGCCGGCTTTTTTTTTTATGAAAGAAAGTCAAATTTGGATACGAATCCTTTTGTAGGAGTCTAAGCGTCATTGCCTGGGCTCTGTGTAGTTTTCTTTAAGGAGGGGGGGGGGGGTCCCTAATGCCTAGGTAGAAATGCAGTGAAATCTCATTGTATGTGGTGGGCTGATCTCTATTGTCCAACTTCGTGGGCTGGGGCACACACGCTTTTAACGTGATAGCGTTAAAGAGCTCGTTTCGCAGAAATTCCGGCGTCGCCGTCGGCCTCGGCGTCGGCGTCGTTGGTTGTGAGCGAAAAATCATCATCTTGTCCGTGACCGAAAAATCGAGAAAGATGCAAATAAAATAAATAATAAAAATTCTCAGGTCCGAGTGAGGATCGAACCCGGGTCGTCTGCGTGGCAAGCAGATGTTCTACCACACAGCCATGCCTCTGCTTGGAAATACTGTGAAAATAACTTCATCTGCTTGGAAATGCAGTGAAAATAACTTCCATGCTTTGCAAACGCAAGCGTCCTTTATATAGGCGTCGCAATATAACATGTAATATCCCAGGAATATTGCGTGGTACAAGCGTACATTGCCATCGGGCGTCAGAATATGTGACTATCATAACGTTTCCATAGTTTAAAGCCAGCCACCCATTACAAACGGCACACACCTTACTGCGCGTATTCCCTTAACACCACGTAGTGGGTGCATAGCAAGTTCGAAAACATTTCCCACATTTGCCGCGCATAATTTCTCCGGGTTTAAAGCATACTACCCATTACATAGTATGCACTAAGTGATTGAAGTACGCAGTAGGGACGGGATATCGCTATCGCGTTCAACTCTTAAAGGCGAAGCTTAAGGGTCCCCCCAATTTTTGTTATTAGACGTTTCTAATAACAGAAGCGTGTGTGCCACAGAAATTGGGCAAACCATGCTACTCACCACTGGTGCGCAGAAGTGCCGCGAAACGGAGAACGCGGCCAAACTACGAATGCTGCTGAAAATGTCTCCTGAAGATCGTGCAGGAAACGCCAAATCTAAGCGTATGCATAAAGTAGCAGCATAAAAGTAGTAGCGCAATATTCAGGACAAACTGCAAGATATCGTGTACGTTCATAATTAATAAATCTGAATTATAGAGCTTGACCACAAGAACAAGAATAGCAAAAAAGTAGGAGGCGACCCTAAGTCTGGTATTGACACTCGAACGTCGGCGTTCGTGTGGCTTGGTGTACTCCATGGCTTAACTCAGCGTGAAACCGGTAGTGGCGGCAGCTTTCTCGTGACAACAAGAGCAAGGATAACATGTCACTTAGTCCGCGCGAATCCAGCGCCTCTCACCGGCTTCTTCCGGCGCTCATAAATATTCAAGAAGCGGCAGAGACCAGACATTTCGTACGTGCCATGTTTTTGATAATATAGTAGCCGCTCACCACGTGTGAGCGCCACCTAACGAGATGCACTGAATTAATGTGTTGTTTCTTTCGAACCGGCCCGTGCAGCTCTCGGCTCGGAAGTTCTCGGAAGTTATCCTAGCGTTTCCGAGTCGCTACGCCGCGAATCACTGAGCCGACGCAATAAGAGGGATGCGCCGCAAGTGCGCAAAGATTGAGTAATTCGCGCAAACACTACTCTCGAGAATAATCATCTGCATCTAGCCGTTTCTGCTCACGGGGATGTTGTGATCATTAGGATAACGATGGCAATAATGAGTCTTTCCAAGACGGTAGTGTTCTTAATAAGATCATGCCTAATAGCTTTTCTAGTGGATTAGAATTAAAATAAAGGGAACCATGTGTGGATGCGAAGCAGCGGAAAGATAATTAGCTTGAGCGGGAGGAACGTCGCCGCTCTCATTTCACGGCAGTGGTCCGGGCGCTCATCGCGGCGCTGCACAGGAGAGAGAATGAGGCGTGCGCGCTCCGTCATTTTCATACCGCGGCGCCCCCCAGCGGAGTATGCAGCTGTCACACCACCTGTCGTGCGCGCCGCTCCGTAGAGGAGAGGACGGGGGGGGACCGTAGGAGAGGAGAGAGAGGGGACGTGCATGCGCTGTGGGGTTGTGGGACACGGGAGCCGCTCCGTAGAGTAGAGGAGAGAGAGGACGCGCATGCGCTGTGGGACGCCGCTCCGTAGAGTATTCCTAGAGTAGAGAGAGGGAGTGAGCGTAGGAGAGGATAGGGGGAGGGGACGCGCATGCGCTGTGGGACGCGCGGGCCGCTCCGTAGAGTAGAGGATTCCTAGAGGAGAGAAAGGGGGGTGATCGTAGGAGAGAGAGGGGGGAGGGGACGCGCGTGCGCTGTGGTGGTGTGGGACGCGGGAAGGAGGGACGGACTAAGCCCCCCTTCAAACACATCCAAGCAAGATCAAGGAATGGGGTCAACCTGGGCGACAGCCACCACCTGCCTAGCCATTGCTAAGCAGCCTCTCTGTGCTCTCGGCCATGACTCTGATGACTGTAGTAGTGGTTGACGGCCTTCATATTACTAGAGTGTTCTGGTTCGCATAATGGGTGCTTCCCTACTTCATGAAAGTGGCCGGACGCGGGACGGGGGACGCGGGAGGGACGGACAAAGCCCTGAGCATAAGATGCTTCGCATCTAAAAAATCTAACAGTGTCCCTAATACAATCGCCTGAGACGAGTAGAAGGTGAAAGCGATCTTCTTATTCCTCTTAATTTTCTTCTCACTCCATGTATTGATCCTTCCTTCCTACCCACTACCTCCTCGTCCACCTCCATCTGCTTTCTGACCCTAACGTGGTTTTGCACGACCTCCGGGATCGAAGGAACCACAAGCTCTCTGCACCTCGCGTGGCTTTGCGCAGCCTCCTTGATGCGCAGCCTATGACCAATCGCCAAAGTCCTGCAATGACGTCGTCATGTGACGGCACGCTCTGACTTTATCGTGGCGTCATAATGATTTCGCCGTGACGGCACGAATTCTGGCGATTTGTGACGTCATAGTGATATCACGGAGTGACGTCACTGATGGCATCACATTGCATTCAGGTCATGTGGCTTGGGGTACGCCGACTGCATAGACTCATTCACTTGAGTAACACACAATTTTGACGGACTTTTAATTACTTACCCTTTTTTGATCATATAATGACGCCGACGCCGTTCTCGCGAAGTATCTTCAGGTCTCGCGAAATCTTTGAAGACGCCAGCGATCAACGTTCGCGTTCGATCTGGCATCTGATGCTGTCGCTTTAAAAAACATATCGCTAGCCATATGACTGGTTGTTTAACTTTGTGTAACATGTTCGAATTGCTTATAGTTGTTCATCATTACATCGTATAAGTGTTGTTTGCTGAAACGTGTTACCGATCAACACACTGCATGTTCACTGTCATCTCTTCATAATTCCTCCACAGATCCTTAGAATCAATAAATACGTACCCACAACGAGGAATGAGGCCAAGCACACGTTTAAAATTAACTTTAATGTTTATGCCTCGCGACTAAGCCCAAAACTGAGCATCATTTCTTTTCAACCTTTTTTTTTTTTTATTCTTGTTTAAAAATATTTTTTTTTCTTCTTCTTCAGATGGGATCCATCGTGGATGCCGCTGCTCCAAAAATAACAGCTTCTTCTGCGAGAACACCGGGCTGCGGGCTCTACCAACAACCATTCCTCAAAATGCCACAAACTTGTAAGAACAACGGAAATTCATATAATTCTTTAGATGTGCAAACACGGATTTGATTCCCCTAGCCACTGGGGCTACTCAGCCACATCATTATGTCGCCGTCGTAGAGATGGGTCTAGGTAATACAATCGATTGCATGTGAACTCCGGGGATTGCCACTTCTGCAGCCGCGTCAATCCTTCATAAAGGTATTGAAACAAAGTTTGTTTCTTCGTGTGCCTTTGTGGCCGCCTCGTCGGCGAGGTCGTTGGTGGAGATACCGCACTGACTTGGCAGCCACGGAAGCACGACGTTGTGTCCGTCTTAAGTTGCATAGTGCAGGAAGGTATAGTGTTGTGCCGTCTGGGTGCAGCATTCACAAACGCCTACTCACTTATAGGGGTACTGACACAAAATTTTGCAGCCGATATAGCCTGCGGGATCGATTCCTGTGAACGCACGTATATCATCTGAAAAATATTGACAGCCAACATAGCTTGGAAGGTATTTCACATTAATTGTGAAGTTTGCGTGCGCGATCGAGCACCGCCCCCTCAAAGGTGACCCACGGTGACCCCCCCCCCCCCCTAATTCCCCCACGTCACCACGCTGCAGTCAATACAACAAGTAATGATGACGTCATAGCCGCCATTTTCGTTTTGCCACGTTTGCTCCAGCAGACTACTACGCGGTGGCTGCTCGCGAGTCCGTGGCAGCGGCGCACGCGTTGAAAGTTTTGTGTTTGGCGACATTCCTGTCCCGTTTCCTGTTCGAACAGACTTTTTGATGCGTACCGTGCGGAAGTGAGTCGCAGTTCCGTGGGCTGACGTGGTCGCGCGTTGCACACGGTAGGTGGTGATAGTTGCGCCCGGCGACTTGTTTTTGGAGTCTCTTAAACCGAAACTGAGACTGGTCAGTAATGAGGAGCCTTTAATTAGTTATCTGTCGCGCGCGGCAGCAAGCGATGGACCGTGTTATGACTAAGAGGCCCCCAGCAAAGCAATGCAGCAAAAAAGCGCGAGGCCAAAATTTTTGTGTCAGTCCCCCCTTTAAGATCGAGATGACCGACAGCGCTGAATGCAACCACTGTGCCGTCTATGAAACTATTGAGCACCTCCCGTGTTACTGCCCGACTTACGCAAACGAGAGGCTTCACCTCCGCGCTGCTCCAAATTACCTGCACCGAATCGTTTTAACTGTAGAGAAGATATTGGGACCATGGGACTGCTGACCACGGTTCCGAACGGCAACAAAAGCGCTGTTGCGTTTGTTAAGGACACCAGACTTATTCGCCGTGTGTGATATCAAACGATAAACGGTTACGTCGGCTGAAAAAGTTACTTTCCTCTCCTCCTCTATAACTTTCCTTCGCTCTTCCCATGTGAAGGGTAGCCTACCGGGCTCAGCCCTATTTAACCTGCCTGCATTTCTCTTATTCTCTCTCTCATCATATCAGTTTCGCAGGAATTACTGAAGCAGATTCGGTAAAAATAAGTCGGATCAACGTGTTCCGATAGAGAAGAAAGGTTTAGTGGTGATCATAGGTCGGCAAAAAGAAGTGAAACTCACTCTGACTCACTCAAGAAATATATCTTGCGCTTTGGACTCACTCGGACTCAGACTCGCCAAAATTTTTCTGAGCCGAACTCACTCGGACTCACATTCACGAAAATTTTCTTCAACCGGACTCACTCGGACTCTAACTCACCAAAATATTTCTCCCCGGACTCACTCAGATTCAGACTCACGGCTAAATCTGAGTCTGAGTGAGTCAGAGTGAGTCGACTCATGAGTGACTTCTCCGACCTATGGTCGTGATAGCCTATATTTATAAACGGTCGCGCTACCGGAAAAAAATTTGCTCATACCTTTAACATTTGTATTCCCTTTTCAACCCCAAACAAATTTAACATTCTTTGCTTGGAGACCAGACCAGAACGCACAAAAATGACAACGTGTGAAAAGAAACATCGAGAAAAAGTTTGTAGAGTGTGCAATTTGTGTCAATTACTGGATTCCAGCCACCTGTGGAATTAGTTACATTGGGCTGACTGGAAGATGCCTCAAAGATAGAATATGCGAGCATAAATACAATTCAAAGAGATAACAGCGCGATAGTTTTCTTTGCATTTCAGTGGGGACAAAAATGCTCCTGTCTCGCTCTGTTTACTGATACGGCGATTCCTCGTAGAAACGTAAGTGAAACGAGTGAAATTCATGACAACGCCATCTATGGCGACGGGTGCATCAGTAAACCAGTCATTTCATTGACTGAAAAGAAGAGTTGGAATCTTCGCCCGTGGCACGATTGATTATCACATTATTAAGCCCCCCATACAAGTCGCGAATGGCGCTATCAAGATGATCCAAGTGCGCAGTGTATCACGGTTTAATGAAGGACTATGAGTGTTCGGTGATGCCGCATTTAAAATCTACTGTTGAAGGTTAGCGCCAAGTGCATGTCAGTTTTACGTTCTCTCTTGTTTTGTGTTAAGCGTACGGCACCATAATCATGGACTATGCCACAGCAACAAACCCAACGTGCAACTCTGAATAACGTATTTATTGGTAAAGCGAAAAAAAGTATGGGAGATAAAATAAAAGGTAACGAATGTCGGTGAATATAAAACAGCCCTCCGCTGATGTAAACAACATCTTTAGTGCCGCATTACGTAAGCGATGTCTTATTGAATAAGTGCTGAGACAGCTGCTGCCCAGTCCACATTTCTGGGCGTTTACTTGCGCAGAAGAACCTGCACACATGATGAAGCATCGCGATCGATCCGATGGCTGACCCTGTTAAGACACCACTCCTATTCTCCAATAGACAACTGAATCGATATCTGTATCTCCGAAAGTGGCTCGGTACAACTGAGTAACATACGGCGCTGTGCTGATGTAACAGCCGTCTCTCACGAGTAGTATAAAGTTTAACAGCGAATCTGTTATAGCCGGCCGTAAAATATTCGCGGTAACCAGGAAACTATCATCATCACAAACGGGTGCGTGCCACAGGTATTGGGCAAATCCCACTGCTCCCCATTGGTCCACTAAAAACGAAGAAGGCAACAGTTAGCTCAAGAAATGGCCGCGAAGCGATGGAGGCAAGCCGAAAACCACGAGTACGTACAGTGAAATAAATAAAGATATAGAAAAAGATAAATTCTAGAGGAAAAAAAATTCTTCGCTAGGCGAGATTCGCACCCGCGCACACACCATCCGAAAGTGAGTGGCTAGCAGAGCACCGCATAACCTTGTATGGTACAGTATAGCAAGGGGGTGGGAAAAGGAAGTGAGGGAGAGGTGTACAGATGTGAGAGTGAGGGGGAGGATAAAAAGGAGAGAGGAAAACATACCATAGAAAGAAAGAGAGAAACAGAGAGAATGAAAGGCCGAAAGAAAAAAGACGGAGAGAGAGAAAGAGAATGAAAGAAAGGCAGATAAAGATAGAGAAAGCGAGCAAAAGAGATAGAAAGAGGAAGCGATAAATTACAGAGATAGAGATAAAGAAATGGAAGATAGAGGAA
>JALIZH010004401.1:0-61838 GCA_030522465.1 Rhipicephalus appendiculatus | reverse complement strand
CCTGCCACAAACGTGTAGTATCGACTAATTTCGCGGCACCGAGTCTCTGGGTTCTCCCCTTACAGTGTGGCGCATCGATGTCTGTTCATTGTAGCGTCTGCCCGCTAATTCGAATTCCGCTTAATTCGAACAATTTTATAGTCCCCTTCGAGTTCGAATTAACGAGCTTTTACTAGTAGGTGTATTGCAGTCTTTGACTTCGGGACCTCCTTCTTTATATTACCTTTGTACTAATTACAATAAATTGATTCTGATTCTGATTCTGAATATTAGGTGTATACGCACATGAAGAACAAACCTACAAGCGAGCAACGACCAACGTAAACTGAGAATTTAAAGGTAAGGGAATGTGCAAAATGCGAAACAGGGCGCACTTTTGGTGTCAAAATTAATGTGAGGTTGCCCGTGGAACTTGCGTACCAGCGCTAACGCCTAGGATTTGGACTGGGATCCCACGGAAAGACCACAAATGAGGTAGTGCAAGCAGATATGGGCCCGGTTTCGCTATATGTGACTCTCCGTCAAAACAGCGACTGCTGTCCCTAGCACAGGAAATTCCTCGTGTCGAAACCCGGGCCCCAGCGACACATACCCTGTTCGACGGTTTCTTATACGTTGAGTCCACTTATAACTTGTCAAAATGTAACGTTGAGTCCACTTATAACGATACCGTTTATAACAATGTATCGGATATAACGATGAACAACGATGGCACCGCCCACTTTGGTATGAGTTATATGGTAAAACAAACCGCTTATTACGATGCTCCTAGTGCCGAGATATCGGATAGCGCGATTGAATTTGGCTACAGCACGCGCCGAAAATGGCTCTCTACGCCGACCGCGCCGTGCTGTGGACAGTGGTGAGAGCGACGACGCCGACGACGTTGTTAAGCAGCCTACCTAGGTACGGTCATCGTAGGAGGATCAAGAGATTATAATGTCCCTCCGGGACTTTGTTTCCACGAAGGACCACCCGCTCAGCTACGTGGAGCACCTAGATGCTCTCGAGAAAGATGCGAGCCAGCTTCGCGTGAAGCAATCAAAGCTGGCAGACGTGGCTTTTCTGCAAACAAGTAGTATATACCTTACTTGCATGCAAATAAAATGTTTTGATCCCTCTGTCGTCTTTTTTTTTCTGAAGCCGCTTACAGCATTTATCGGTCATAACGATGGGATTTCCTTGGCCCTTGAATATCGTTATAAGTGGACTGAACTATATTGTTACAAGTCAGGAAGCGCTTATTGAGAATGCTCGGCGGCTGAGGGGTGGATTCTTCTTCTCCTCTTAGCCCCACAGCTCCTGTTTCTCGCTCCAGAGGCTCCAGGTTAAACGTCTCCTCACGCAGACGGAGCCCGCCGGGCGAGACAAGTGTCTTGTCGTTGTGTGTATGGCTTTAACCGGGCGACATGCGTAACTTGAGTTCTTGCAGAACGTCGGCTGCTGGGTGTGAGGCACGCTATCGTATAGTTTACCGCACTCAGACGTTCGATGATGACAAACGGGCCAGCATAGTGCGTCAAGAACTTCGTGCGTAGACCATGTTTCCGCGCTGGGGTCCACAACCACACAAAGTAGCCAGGGACAAAGCTCACATGATGGTGCCTACGGTTGTATCTGGCCTTTGATGCGACTGCGGGAATTTCAGGTCGTCTGCTACACTCTGTGCGCGAATTTCTATCGGGAGCGTCGAATGAAAGTGCGCATTCAAGAAGTAAAGACTTAACCTCGCAGTGTTAATTGTGGCGTCCCGCAAGGCAGCGTCGTGTCGCCGCTTCTATTTAACAGCGTACTCGCCGGACTTCCAAGCCGATTGCCGCAAGAATGCGGCTTTACAGTAAGCATAGAAATTTATGATGCCGATGACAGCGCACTGTGGGTCAGTGGTCCGTCACACCGTGGTCCACGTCTTCGTGGAATATTGCAGAGAGCTCCGAATGCAACTTCACAATACTTGGTGGAAGTTGGCCTGTAGATTTCACCAGCGAAGTCAGCCGTGATCGCATACCATCCTAGGCAACGCGCTCGACGAAGCATGAGCAGGCTATACCTCGGAGACACACTGATACAATGGGCACAGCAACTTTGCTACCTGGTTGTAATCATTGATGATCGCCTTTCTTGGCTCCCTGCTGTTACCACTGTAAGGCTCAAATCACTGTCCCTGCTCAAGTATGCGGCCGCCTTGACTGCTAGGGGCGATGGCATTGACCAGACGACTGCGCTACAGGTGTACCAATCATCTGTACTCTCTTACGTGATGTAGGCCTTGCTAGTCTTGGATGGGCCAGCTGGTTTAATGTCCTAGCGGGTACGGGATCATCGTGTTGCCCTCCGAGTAACGCATGGCTTGCCTCGTGAGGCTCAATCCATTCCACTACTTACTGAAGCACACCGGTTGCCCCTAATGCTACAAGCTGACCAGAGAACGTTAAATCATATTGAGTGCGAGCGCGGAGCCCCAGATGGCAGCGCGCTCGTTAATAGGCTGATTCGGCGCCCGCTCTGTCGCATGGGGAAAATGCCGGGTTTGTTAATTGGCATACTGGCAATTCTGATGGAACCACTTCTTTGACAACATCGAAAGAGCACAGCGAATGCACCTTACCCTATTCATCTGCCAATTCCTAGAATGCGCAAAAAAGTGTGACCCATCTGCTTCGGCACTATTTCAATTAAACCAGTCACACTTATTTGAAGAATTTGGAGACTACGCTAAAGTATTTACGGACGCATCTGCATGCAGCGGCAGCCTAGGCGCTTGTGCAGCCTTCTTTTGCCCTTCGTCAGATATCAGGCGGTTGTTTAAAATACCGCAGCCATCATCATCGGTGACTACAGAACTAGCAGCGATTGATGCCGCCGTTAAGTACGTGCAGTAACGATTACTAAAATCGAAGGTCTTCATCCTTACAGACTTTCGTGATGACCCTAGCAGACTCACTAGAAATGGGGCGGACAGCCCTATTCTATGTAGTATCACAGAATACACCGACAAAGTTCTCTCACGTGGGGTGTCCCTAGTTGCCCAGTGGATACCTTCGCACGTCGGCATGGCTGGAAATCAAGAGGCTGATCAACTTGCTTCATCTTGTAACCATGATGATTGTGACTTCCCGGAAATTTCGTCAATGACGGACAACGCTCGTCGTGCTTATACGCCGACACCTTATAAGCGCCCAGACCACCGTGTCGCGAACGGATCGTTCGCTCCCCGTGTTCGTGGTCGTGGATTGACTCATCGCTCCAGAGCATTGTTATATAAACTAAGAGTCGGCTCTGTGTTGGTGCGCGAACGTTTATACCGTCAAGGACGAACTGTCAGTCCGTTGTGCGCAGCTTGAGGCCCCTGTTAAACACTTGAGCATCTTATATTACGCTGTCCCGCATTTGGTACGCAGCGGGCTTTCCTGATTAAGGAATATAAACTGCTTGGAGTTAAGCGCGCGGCCATTGATGATTACCTCTTTCCGAGAGGTCGTATTTCTCGACGCGACCAGACGCATTGAGCTGAACTGTCTTTTATGGACCAAGCGGACCTGGCCATGCGTTCATAGACGTTTTTATTTCGTGTTTTTACTTATGTTGTCCAAGTCATCGTCATTTTTTTTTACTTTTATGTCTTCTTTCCTCTTTCTCTCCTCCATCTCCCTTTGCTCTATCCCTTCCTTCCTCCCGAAAGGGCAGGCAGGTGTTGTGCCCCTACAGGGGGCAGCTGCCAGCTTGCTCTCTCCCTCTTTTTTTGTGTCCTTCTGTATCTGCGTATGCAAATCAAATAATAATAATAATTTGATTTTATCTTGGATGCTAACGTGCGTCTTGTCTGGATGCTGACGAGCTTCCTCAATACGACAGAATGTCGCTGCTTTTGATTTATCAGCGGTCGTAAAATGGGATGATAGTGTCCAAAGTAAAACGAGGTGGGCTTGCGTAGAAAAGGAAGTATGGACTCCCGCATGTGGCCCCCCGTTGCGATGTCAGAACCTACACCCCCCCCCCCCCCCCTCACCTTGTCACTTGTCACTTGAAGGGCAGCATGTCACTTTTGACATCATATGGTGTTAGACAGGAACAAGGAAAGATCTCTTGCAGGTGACGTCGTACCCCATCTTCAGACTTAGCCATTTAACTTCATTTTAAAACAGCGCAGCAAGACGAGGACATAAGAAACGAAGAAACAACGGGACGTTTCTTTCTTCGTTTCTTATGTCCTCGTCTTGCTGCGCTGTTTTAAAATGATGTCAAACCAACTTGCCCAATTATATGTTCTCTTAGCCATTTAACGTCTAAAGTTTCTTTCTTTGCCGAGGATCAAGTAACAGGAAACTCTTTGTGGAAATACTAGGCCAGAGAAGGACCGGCATCCCAAAATCGAAGTTTATTTCAAGAGTTACTCCTCCCCACAACACAATGGGCGGCTGTCCTTGAACGTGAGTGAGTGACGGTGAAGTGGTTCGAGTTTTCTTTCGACATGCCCCCCTCTTCGCGGACACGATTGTTGCGGAACTAGCCCTTAACAGCTTAACAACAAACCAAATTTGCGTTCCCGGCTAACTGATGAGCACCTCCACAACTTCCTGCGTTTGTCGGTGAGCAACCTGGATGCAGATATTTGCGAGTTGGCTCAGGATGTCCAGCACCAAAAGTTGCACTGAAATATTTTGTAATTTGTGCTTGTAACCTTTGTTCGTTAATTGCAACCTTGTGACATGCATGCTAAAAAGAAAACAAACATGATTTCCATTCCAGGTTTGTACGTTATTGTCAATTCCCCGAATTTTCTGTTTGCCTGAACCCCCCATCCCCCCTCCAGATTTGCCGGGCGGCCGCCGTCCTGTGGGCTTCACGCAACTCGGCCCTCGCTCGCACAATGTTGCGGACAACTGTGCTAAAGCATGTCGTTTCGTGTCTTGCTATGCTGAACACGTATACGTTATAAATGGCAAAATCTTGTCCCCGTTCTTATGACTACATGAACGCCTTTCGAGCATGGACATACTCGGGAATGCGGCGAGATTTCTGGGCTGATGACGTGTTTATTCATCCACAGAAGCGGTCTTTCACGGCACTCCCGACACCACCCAGCAAGAGGAAGCAGTCGTCACGCTAAGACAGCCCCATACAGTTAGTACGAGAGGAGCGGCAGAGCCGCCGTGATACCGCAGGCATCCGTCCATAGATTGCTAACGCAAAACCAGCGCCCTCTCTACGCTTGTTACCGCAGACGATGATGCAGTGTGTGTGTGTTTTTTTTTTAATTGTCGTTACGCTTCCCTTCATGTTGTTATCTTGTTATCACTTGCATAATCTCAAACACCGTCGGATGTTTAGTTTACTATTTGGTCGATCTTTTTTTCTTCTCTGCTTAAACGGACGCGTGCCTAGTGTTTAATACCGCGTCGTTGAGCCCGGCGTAAAATAATTACCGAATAGCGCCTTGCCGTTCGGAGCGGCCGAGCGTTTTACAGAGAGCTAGTGTGAGGGCTGTAGCATAGTGAGCCGTTCTCATGGGAGGAGGAAAGGGGCAAGGGCCAATAAGAAGGGCATACTCAGCCGTTGACTTCTGCTCACGGTGACACACACACGCGCACGCACACGCACACGCACACGCACACACACACACACACACACACACACACACACACACACACATACACTCTCTCTCTCGCAGACACGCACACTCACTCACCGACTCACTCATTCACTGACTTTCACTCTCCGTCTCTTTTCCCGATGCAATTAAGCCAGTGTTACAGTCGGTTTTGATGACGAAAGTAAAGACGTTACAATTTGGAATGTATGAATGGAACGAAAATGGAATGTATTGCCTGGGTCAACTAGATCATTGCCTTTAGAAGATTTCTTGCATGAATGTATTGATTCGCGATTGGTTTATTAAGAGTTGTATTCTTGTTTGTTTTTTCTGTTTTTTCTTTTTTTTTCACTTGCTTGCAGTGTTGCATTGCCTTTCTGTTTGTGTGCTCATGTAGAGAAAACCCACTCCTGCGATAGCCCAAATTGGGCTGCAGTATGTAAAAATAAATAAATAAATAAATAAATTTCGTCCGGACATTCTTTGCCTACAGCAGCGTGATACTAACTTCATCACTTTTCTGTTCTGCTGCGTCGATGTTTGCAGACGCGTGTGCGCACGCCGAATTTCAATGAAAATGTTTGCTTAGTGCCTTGAATTGTTGACTTAGTGGAAAAATGGCATTGAGTGGGACGACTACAGGAGAGTTTGAGCAAGCAAACAGAACGTCATTCGCGTAAAGAACGGGTGATAGGTTTCATTAGTGCGTCCGTATTTTATTTGCAGAAGATTTAGCTTCTAGTGCGTGAGCGGATATCCAGAGAACCGTGGTTTTAAAGCTAGAAAGGCCCAATGCAGTATGCGCTAAAGTGTGGCGCATCGGTATGATTGAACTTATCGGTTCGCATGCGGGTACGTGATTTCTCTTTCTTTCTTACTCCGGAGATATATTTAGGTAGTCACGAATTCGCTGAAATAAAGGGAGAATAGAACGCAGCACACAAGTATTCAAAATAGTAGTCAGAGTTGGATAAAGAATGCCAGTTGCACTCGTTCATTAACCAAACTATAGCTACCCCTCCGTACGTAATTTTCTGTTTCGCTAACAAAGCCTAGTTAGGATGTACTTTAACCAGCCGGAAGGTATGTGAAGTCTTTTTCGAGGCAGGAAGGCCGTAGAATGTTGGTCCATCGGAAGAGAGAGAAGGTGTGAAGGAGAAGGGAAATGGAAATGAAACCGCACTGTTTAGTAAAAACAATATTTGCTATATGGCAAGCTACAGTCACTGCTCTAAAGACGTCTTTGTTATGTTCCTAAACAAAGCCGATGCCGCCTACAGAAAGTTAGCTTCCACATTGTATTCCTTCTTCGAGCGTGAATCGCGTATAACCAGAGACCACGGACGCGCACATTAGAATTCAGAAGAAAGGCCGGGAACCTCCACGTTGCTTGAAATGTTTAGGGCCTGCGCTATTCCGCGCTGCCGGGAACAGAGTTGCATGCGTGAATACTAATGTCGAGACGTCTTTCATTGTGCGTGAAAATTGCGCCAGCTCTGTTCTGCACGGCCTGCCGTGAAAGTTCAGGATGATTTTACGAAACAGAAAGAAAACTCTGGTAACAATTATAACAGCAGAGAAGCCGGCTTCGCATTCGCAACAACTTGTTTTAACGCTCGTTGCTTTGCTCGTGGCTGGCTCGAAAGCAGCTCCGGTGAAGCGCACAACTACCGACAAAATACGAGAGTTGAAGAACTTGTGGGTTTCACGCTCCGGTTCCTGTTTCAGGGCACAGTCCCAAAGACGTCGCTGTTGGAAAAATAGCTTACATCTTAATGGTTCAACCGAGCAGATACCATTTTATAATTTTCTTTCTGTTTTCTTCTTTGCTATAGCTCTATGCGAATGACAGTTATCACTTCGAGTTATCTTTAATTCATATTTGTAGTTCGCGACTGTTTCTTAGCTATTAGCTGCCAAATTAGCGAACGAACACGCATGGTAAGCTCGACTTGGCTTAGACTACTCTCCTGCAACAGACTACGATAGGCACATATGTGCTTTCGATCGAACACTGTACCTTTCAAGCGAATCTATTACTTCCTCACAAATTGGTGAGATCGAAAAAAAAAAAAAAACGGCACCCACGAGTGCGCAGAAATTTGGCCTTAAAGGTACGCCGGTCATACGAGCATTTGCACCTGCCGTTTTCCGATAATTGACACTATCTCGATCGTCGTCGCCTTGTTTCTGATACGGCAAACTGATCTTTTGTTGGGGTGACTTATAATTTGATGGTGAAAAATTAAGCGCAATAAATGGGACAACACACGGAGAGACACAAAGCACGAAGCGCTTCGTCCTGTGTGTCTCTCCGTCTGTTGTCCAGATAGATAGATAGATAGATAGATAGATAGATAGATAGATAGATAGATAGATAGATAGATAGATAGATAGATAGATAGATAGATAGATAGATAGATAGATAGATAGATAGATAGATAGATAGATAGATAGATAGATAGATAGATAGATAGATAGATAGATAGATAGATAGATAGATAGATAGATAGATAGATAGATAGATAGATAGATAGATAGATAGATAGATAGATAGATAGATAGATAGATAGATAGATAGATAGATAGATAGATAGATAGATAGATAGATAGATAGATAGATAGATAGATAGATAGATAGATAGATAGATAGATAGATAGATAGATAGATAGATAGATAGATAGATAGATAGATAGATAGATAGATAGATAGATAGATAGATAGATAGATAGATAGATAGATAGATAGATAGATAGATAGATAGATAGATAGATAGATAGATAGATAGATAGATAGATAGATAGATAGATAGATAGATAGATAGATAGATAGATAGATAGATAGATAGATAGATAGATAGATAGATAGATAGATAGATAGATAGATAGATAGATAGATAGATAGATAGATAGATAGATAGATAGATAGATAGATAGATAGATAGATAGATAGATAGATAGATAGATAGATAGATAGATAGATAGATAGATAGATAGATAGATAGATAGATAGATAGATAGATAGATAGATAGATAGATAGATAGATAGATAGATAGATAGATAGATAGATAGATAGATAGATAGATAGATAGATAGATAGATAGATAGATAGATAGATAGATAGATAGATAGATAGATAGATAGATAGATAGATAGATGGAAACAATCAGAGTGGATTATGAAGTAGTAACAGCGCAATATTCACACAGGGACAAACAAAGAAGCAACACAGACAAGCGCTGACTTTCTTTGTTTGTCCCTGTGTGAATATTGCGCTGTTACTATTTCATAATGCAAAACCAACTAGCCCAAAGCTTCACGTTACTAAATCAGAGTGGCTTTATTTCGCTAAGAAATTGTGCGCATTTAAAAGAAAGGAAGAAAGAAAGAAACAAAGAAAGTAGTATGTCAGGCACCAGTGGCGTAGCCAGGGCCAGGGGGGGGGGGGGGTTGGGGGAGTTCAGACTTCCCCCCCGCCCTGAAAATGTTCAATTTTGCTTGCGTATATATACACGCACACATACAAACGCGCGCACGAACATACATAAAGTATGGTTGAACCCCCCCCCCCCTCCCCCCACACCCCCCGAAAAAAATTTCTGGCTACGCCCCTGTCAGGCATGCACACGCCACGCTTCGCTTTCCCCCTCTAATCGATAGTGCAAGGGCTTCTGACCTTTTTTTGTTCCTCGTGCACCTTTCGCAGCTCTTTCCTATTTCCCCAGCAGAGTGTAGTGCAGCAGGTAAAGCCGAGTTTTTCTACTTGATTGTCACTTTTCAGTTCGTCGTTTAGGAGAAAGTTCATTAAATGAACAACCAAAACAACACACACCTCGAGAACAGGTTCCACACACGGCTGTAATTATTTCGTGCATGCTTCGTACACAAGTTAGCCCCCTTTGTTTCTCTACCATGCATACGGGGAGCTTGAATTCAGGCTGGCAGTGCATGCATACACATGACAGCACCGCGAGTGCATATAGCGTAAAACTACGCTAACGCTGGAGATTATCTGTGCATGTACTGCCGGCCATAAATTTTTATTACAAAGCTCTAGCTTTTCTTTTCCCAGATTTCTTCGTTCCCGTACAACTAGGCTGCTTGTTTTAATGGACCCATAAAGGGGACAAAAAATAAACGAGAAATGAACAATATTTACGTCGGCGAAAGCTACAAGTCGGAAGGAAGGGCAATAATAGAAAAAAAGAAACTGAGAGATGGCGCGAGCTTTCGACGCGTCGAGCTCGAAACGACGTGCCGCAAGGAATGTCCCCGCGTTAACCCCACACGTCGTAAATCTGCGCGCACACCGAGGGCAAGGGTTAGGCCTAGGCATAAGGAAGCACGCAAAAGGAAACCTCCGGATGCGAAACTGCCCGGCCATGCTGGCCCCAGTTCAATGCTCGGCCGCTCTCAAGGAGCTTAGTAAGCGGGAACGTGTCACCCTCCCTCTCAAGCCTTCCCGCGTGGTTATTCATTGTATCTCTCCTCCTCCTCCTTCTACTCTCCTTCCTCTTGAGATCTCTGCGCATGCGCAGACCCGACACTGCCAAACGCACGCATACGAAATAACAGTTGCGCGCCCGTTTACGGCACGTGCTCGCAAAACTACCGAGAGCCTGTCGCTTTAATTGCCCTTTCTTTCTCCCTGCTGCTCTAGCCGTACAAGTATACAGTTTGTTTTTAAGTTGGTAGCTCGCTTATTGAAAGGTAGAAGCGTACCTAAACGATGTTCCCGCGTTGTGGGCTTCCAAGAGATGCTGCGAGAATTGTTTCTGTCGGTGGAGGCGAAACGGTAGAGGCCCGCGTACTCTGCGATGTCAGTGCACGTTAAAGAACACCAGATGGTCGACATTTCCGGAGCCCTCCACTACGGCGTCCCTCATAATCATATTGTTACCAATGAATATAGCGCCTGCTACTATAAAAAGTATTTATTTGGGGCGAACCTGTGCCCGAAAACTCAGAAACTGAATTGCTGGCAAGAATGTCCCTCGCTAGCTATTCCGAACTTCGTCGCCCTCTTCTTCCACACCCATGGGGTCTCGTGCCGGTCCGTGGCGTAGCATGGTGGCGCGCGCGCAGGCCCGCGTTACATGGCGCGCTTTGCTTGTCAGTTGTGCGGCGGCTTTTACAAACGCAGTATGTTGCACGTGTCTTCTGTGAACGTCGAACCACTTGTGGCAATATGGTGGTTTTGGGGCGTAAAACCGAAGGTGTTATTATTAATGAGAATTGTTTCTGTGTGCATGTGTGTTTGTGATGCAATGCACCTGGGACTGTAAAAAAGGAATTGTATAGGGTCTGGAAGCCTAGCGGCCGGAGAATTATCTGTCTTATTTCATTCATATCTCAATGACCACGAATGGCTTGATCAACTCCGTGCTGTCTAGAAGGGCCACCATGCGGCGGTGAGGTTTGGCTTTCCTGTCCCAAAGTGGGAGCGGCGCGCAGCCTTGCCCCTATAATACGGGGCGAAGATCCTTCCGGATGTTACTATCTATCTATCTATCTATCTATCTATCTATCTATCTATCTATCTATCTATCTATCTATCTATCTATCTATCTATCTATCTATCTATCTATCTATCTATCTGTCTGTCTGTCTGTCTGTCTGTCTGTCTGTCTGTCTGTCTGTCTGTCTGTCTGTCTGTCTGTCTGTCTCACACTGGGCGTTGTCGTCAATGCGATCGCGCCTTGTTCAAAAACAACCATGCCTTACCCCATTAACCACGTATGCATTTGGCGCTTATGCTAATCATCAAGTTTCGTTTTTACTCCCGCTGTCAGCTAAACGGATAACGCGTTGAGCTTTTGAGCTAGAGGACGCGGTTTCGATTCTCAGCCACGTCGGCCACATTTGTATGGGCAAAACGCCCGTGTATTTAGACTTAGGTGTACGTTGATGGTGGACCCCAGGCGGTCGGAATTAATCTGGAGTCACCCACTACGGCCTGCCTCAGATAGTATCGTACACTGTTGGCATGCAAAGCTTCAGAATTTAAGTTTTCCAGTTTCTTACGATACACTTTTCAGCTTGTAAACAAAGTGGAGCTACAGGATTCAGTAGCTCATTCGTTCGCAGATAGCTCTTCCAAGTGTGTGTTTCATTTTTGTTTTGTTCCGTTTTAGAGTTATTTGTGCAACAAGGTCTATGTTTTATGTTGCCGCAGTCTTGCACGTGTTGATAATGCCTTGCGCAATCCGCGCCAGAATGTCTGAGAGCATTCTAGATAGTTTTCGGATCATCTGTTCGGCTTGAGCGCGCAAACGCGAACAACTGAGTTTATTCTGGAAGAAACTAGGCCACCAGCGATAACGCTCGAATGTGCGCAGGGTTTCTTTTCAGGGGGGGCGGGGGGGCGAAGGTTCGTCACACGCCCCCCCCTCCCTATTATGTCAATGTATGGGACTAACTTTTCGCCCCCCCCCTCCCCCCCTCTTAAGTGTATATTAGTTTGTAGGTAAACGTGTGCTCCTACGTCATCTTGGCATTGATATGCGAGAGGTATCTCCAGGACATCGAACACTGAACCTCGACAGTTATCAACGCAACGCTATAGACCCAATTATTATTATTATTTTTTTTTTCACGCTGGTGTTTAGAGCAAGTGCAGGTAATCTTGACCCCGGCGCCTCCAGAAAAGAGGCTGCGGTTACGGTATGGTACAGCCGATGGCAGGCGAGCACTGGTGGCATGCCTAAGTACAGCGCAAATATAGAAGTGCTCATGAAGATGTAAACAGAGGAGACCCTAAGCCAGGGGCGTAGGCAGAAATGTTTTTCGGAGGGGGGGGGGGGGGGGGGGGACCACCTTGATCTGAAGTGGGGGCCTTTCAGGCAGATGTGATCGAGTGTCATTTCGTGCTCTGTATGCCATGGCGAAAATAAATTTCGGGGGTGGGGGGGCACGGGCCCAGTGTGCCACCCCCTGGCTTCTCCACTGCCCTTAGCATGTGCAACTTGTATCTCAATCCTTACACCCTAAATGCAAGCGTCATGTTCGCAGAAAGGAGCCCTGCATAGACACAAAAACACGAGAAACACGTAGCCTTCTCCAGTAATCTGGAAAATACAGCTAACAAATTAACAAGATCCTTAAATAGAGACACATTAACTCCGCAGAGCGGTTTTTAGAAGGCTTTTTCTACTAATACCCAACTAACTACTGCTAACGCATGCTTATTCAACGCAATGCCCTCACTGTCCCCTTGCACCAGCGGCCTCTTATGGGGTACGACGTCCTATGTGTGACAATTGATTGCGTATGGCTCAATTCCGAAGTCAGTGCAGTCTAAGACAACGTATGACTAAGTCACCTGATTTGGAATATCACATTTGCTTTCGCACCACGAACACCAGTTAGCATGGACTAATGTTGATTATACTATGTCCAACCTCAGCTTGTGGCGGTAGATGTTGGCTAAGCACGGTGAAATGATTGCGAATGTTCGTTAATACTGGATATCCGCTGTTATAGCACCTACATTTATCGATGCAATCTCAAGCGAATGATTAAGCTGAACACAAATTTTACCGGTGTCTTCAATTTTCCTGTCCAAATAAGAAATTCCATAAAAGAAAAAAGTCCACTTCAAATGAACTTGTCATTTTTCTTTCTAGCGGAGGACGCTTGTCAAGCGGCGTGTTCTTCGCACCTTCGTAAGAGCACACGCCGAAGCCGAGAAAACCTGGACTCACTCAAAACAAGTCGTCGGGCGGCCACGGCCAATCGACGCGGCTGCTTGAAATTCTCGCCACGTATCGCGATGGGACACCGCGATTCAGAGAGGCCGACCGACAGAACGCGGCTTGAACTTTGACCCGCGACACTGCACTCCGTACGCACCGGGGAAGTTAAGCCTTATCTCGCACTCGTTCCCGCACATGTCTCACATGGTAAATCGCCTCCGATCAATCAATGCACTCGGGAAGCGTTTGCTGTGGCTTCGAGCCCTTGCATCTGGTGTGAGTGTGAGAGTGGAGAGAGGAGATTTAATCCTCAGAGTCGCATCTC
Source organism: Rhipicephalus appendiculatus (assembly GCA_030522465.1). Taxonomy (NCBI): domain Eukaryota; kingdom Metazoa; phylum Arthropoda; class Arachnida; order Ixodida; family Ixodidae; genus Rhipicephalus; species Rhipicephalus appendiculatus. Next base: position 48,225 of record JALIZH010004401.1, on the reverse strand, counting down.
CGTTGATCCCCATCAAGTCATCCATATTACAGGGGGGCAGAGGGACGTGGGAATTACGTATTCCGAACACGCACGGACGTCTCGGGAGATTCGCGTGAGCTGTTCCGCCTAGCTAAGACGCGTACGAAGAAGGGCATCTTGTTTGTAACGCCGCATAGTTAATCTTACGCAGCGATCACGCCGCATTGATTTAAACGCGTGCACTGCGACGCAGCGGTTAGTTTGTACCAAACGCAAACAACGTGACACCGCGTTTTCAAGGCTTGTCTGGGTTGCAATCTTTTCAGTGAAAGGGATAATTGATAACCACCCGTTTGTAGTTCGAAACCACTATAGGATATCCGTATACATTTCTTCGAAAGGAAAGCTTGTGGTTGAAGAGGATTTCGTCCTAGTCTGGGGCGATCAAAACCGGGACCAGGACGAATTGTTCTTCAACTAGAACCTTCCATTCCCGATAAATCCGTATCAGTATCGTTACGGAACGAGCCCCGTGGGACACTCTTCCTTCCCTTCCAAGCACTTCCGGTTGAGCAATTACTTCCGGCTTTCCTAATATTCAGGAAATGTCTCTCAAAAAATAAAACTCTTACGTAATCGACGCTCCTAGTGGAAGTTAAGAGTTATGTTGATATCGCAGCATAAATTTACTTAATATAAAAGCTATTTCACTGTCAGGAATATTTATGAAAGCTAATCGAATGAGTTAATTGAAAGAGCAGACGGCTTTCTTGCGAGCAGTTGGGATGGTTGCGGCATCTCGCGGAGGAGATCTAAACCACGTGCTTCATTCTACGCGGCCTCAGAGATCTCCTTCCCCGGCGCGGCCGAACGCTATGTTAACCCAAAGATAATTTTATTTCGACGCTAGTTAAACCGAGGAATTACACCAGGGCGCATAAATGCCGATGCGTTAGTGTCACTACTAGACACCTAAGTCAAATACTAAGGTCACTTCCAATGTTTGCATGCTACACTTAGCGGAGATATACACACGCTCATAGCCGTGCGCACGGGGAGGGGGGCAGTGGGGGGGCGAGAAGGGGGGGGGCGGCGCAAAGCCAGCCCCATACATTGACATAATAAGGAGGGGGGGGCGCTGAGACGAAACTCCCCCCCCCCCCCCCTGAAGGGGAATCCTGCGCACGCTTATGCACAGGCTGCTTCTGATCAATGAGATGGTAAGTAACGGCCCAGATAGGCATGCCCGTAAATATGAGGGCGACAACATTACGCTCGCACGATCCGGCGATGCTTTTACAATAACTCTGTGGCGGGGCGTTTAGATTCGAAGGTGCTTTGCTGTGTGTAAGTGGGCGCCCACTTAGCGCCTCGGTCGAAGGCACGTGCACCAAAGGTTGCCGCCATTGACGTGGACGCAATACAAATTGGGGCTCCGCCTTATTCAGTCTATAGTTCGTACGTGGCTTAGAAAAAAATTAATAAACGAAAAAAGCAGGTTAGAAGGACAGGCGGGGAAACTAGCATCGTGATGGCAGTTTCGTTGGGCGCTTTGCACGCGCACGTAGCAGCCGATGTCCAATTAAGTAGTCTCCACCTATCTCACAGCTCGCGGTCTATGCCCCGTTTGTTGAGTATTTTTACAGCGAAGCCTTCTTAGTCTTCATAACAGGTGAGCAGTGCGGGCAAACGGGACTAGAAAGACAGGCAGGACTTGGCGCTGGCTAACAGCATGAGCGTTTATTCCGTAGGTACAGTCAACCACAAAAGTTTACAGACCACGCGAGCGCGTGCCAATCTGCCTAGCAGTACGCCACCTAGCAGTACGCCATCTACCGTCCACTGCAGCACTAAGCCGGAAACAGGTTTTGTTGTTATTCGCTGGTACATCAATTTTCTACTGCCGCGCAGAATAGTCTTAGTAGTTTGTTGTTTTCACGCAAAGCGCTTCTGTGCGGTGTGAGCTAGAGTTCCTGAATATGCTACCACCTACGCCGCATTAAGGCCAACGGTAATAATAATTATATCTGGGGTTTTACGTCCCAAAACCACGATATGATTATGAGAGACGCCGTAGTGGAGGGCTCCGGAAATTTTGACCATCTCGTGTTCTTTAACGCGCACTGACATCGCACAGTACATGGTCCTCTACCATTTCCCCTCCATCGAAATGCGACCGCCGCGGCCGGGATCGAACCCGCAACCTTCGGGTCAGCAGCCGAGCACCCTAACCGCTATACCACCGCGGCGGACTCAACAGAGAGCCGAGCTAGTTGGTACGTATTCATTCTAAAAAGACCGGGCGTACAAACACGGAAACAAGAAAGAAGTCAGGACACCACAAATGCCTACTAACAACATTGACAAGAGAAACATTGACATAAAGTAAGAGAAACATTCACATAAAGAAGGAGATGAAATGTATGCAATACATAAATGCTGAGAAGGTCCATACTCTTGAGAAGCGCGGAGTTTCCGGTCTCAGTCAGGCAGTCACGCAAGCTTTCTGCTACTGATTCGTTTATTTGCAACTGCGGTATGAAATACGATAACGAATTATCCAGCTGCCCCTCTGCGTGCCAGGAACGCATACGGACGGCTTCAAAGCAAGGCGGAGCATGTGGGCGACCATAGTTCCGCGTCGGCCAAGCGCCAGGTGCGATTGGAAAAACGTAGGGGAGGAGGAGCTGGAGGTGGGTGAACGCCCGGCGAAGCGATACAATAATTTCATATTACACCGCAACGCCGCGTACCGTGACAGATACTACAGTGAATCGAAATTTAAGAAACCCGTATTTCACTACGCCTAGGGACAGGCTCTTATCGCTGCGAAGGCATTTGCTCTGACAACATATGGCGTAAGTAAAAAGTAATGGCGAATTCCACTGGGAGATCCGGAGCGGCCACCGAAATCCTGGAGCGAGCACTCGGATCGCACCAAGCCAACTCTGCCAGTGGAACACGTGAATGCTCCGCGTGAGGTTGCTCCGGAAGTTGCTTAGGCATACGTCACGTAAAGCGGCTCCTGAACTTCTTCGACGTAGCCGATTATTTTCGGGCGTGCGCACAGCGGGTCAGGGAACATTTCTTTAAACATCATTTCGTAGAGCACGTTGGGTTCGTCGACATTGCTGCTGCTAATACTGTCAGAACTGGTGCTCTCGCTATCGCTCAGAGCAAGAAGCAAACCGCTCGTTCAGCAGAGTCAAACGACACAATGTAAACAAGTGCACAAGGTGACCAGACACAGCCTCAAAAACGCCGAAAGCAGCCGAGTGGCCCGACTGTGCCGGAAATGACGGCACCGCGTTTGCCGGAGTTCCGGCGAAATCCGCCTCTGCAAGACGGAGCAACGCGGAACGCTCCGTCGCGGAGTGGGTTGCTCGGAATCTGCCAGTGGAGAACGCGAACTTGCTCCGAATCTACCAGTGGAATGCAGATTCTCTGCCGCGGAGCAAGAAAACTTGCTCCCGCTCGACCAGTGGAATTCGCCATAAGCCTCGCGGAGGAATCGGGCGTTCGGGGTCAACATCTGCTCGCTTGACGTGTTCGATATGTTTTGCGTGTCAGAAAGGCAACGTAAGCGTGTTGCGCGCGACGCAGAGCCGAGCAGACAAAATCATCCATCACGCGTATGCTTCACCCACGGAGGAAAGAAAAAGGAGGGAGCATGACGTCACGCAGCCAGCCTTGGTAAGCCAACCCGTTTTGAAGCCAGCAGTGTCGGCCAAACACGTGACCTTTTGCGTCAAGATCACGCAAGAACGAGACTTGCCGAGACTTCGGGGTATGGCGCCCGGTAGCTTTTAATCGAAGCGCGCTTGCTCGGCGCGGACCGTCCGGCTCACGCAGGAGGTTCAAAAACAGAACGCCACCGAGACTACTGAAACTTACCGCACGCTCTGACGTTTTGGTCACGTGTTGGGCCGACACGGTGGGCTTCAATTGTGTGACGTAATGCTCCCTCCTTTCTTTGTCCTTCCTCCATGGCTTGAGGGCTCCTTTGAGGCAGAGGCGTGCCGTCGTGGTAGTGGCTAAATTTGAGCTAGGTAAACTTGAGCTTTAGCGTGACCATACAATTGAGTCATTTTTAATTGTCTACTCTCAACGCGTCCAAGGTGCGGATTAAGGGTATTTCGCATTTCCTCTACAGCTATGCTTCGCTAAAAAGCTTCGCTTTAGTGCCTCATCAAATGTTAAAAATTCCCACATATTTCTTATATAACTTCTCTTAAGGAGGATTCGCGCTGGTTGATGCCAGCTAAATCTACACGTCGTTTCATCGCATACTGTTTGTGCACGTTCGGGAAGTCATATATTTATACGTCTACCACACATACAGAAAAAAAGCACCAAAGGAATTACCTATCATCTTTCCAGCAATTTTGAAACTTCAGCGGCATCAACGCGCCTTGAAAGCGTTATAAATATGGCGTTATATTAGAATCGTCTTTCGATACGATCATGCGTCAAGTCCGCATACAATGCGTCTCCCACACTTCACGCCATGCGATCGGCAGCTACCTGCTTGCTTTTCGGCGTCGCAATCCCTCTCATCTCGAGAGGACATTGTTTTGCCACGACGAAGGAAGGAGAGGGAAGACCAAACGAGTCGCGACACGAACGAAAAAACGACAGAGAGGCGGAAAAAAAAAAAAGAAATTACAAAGTACAGGAAGCACAAATGGCCTAGCGGACGCGTCGGCATTCCGCAGCGCCGCACCATTTGTCGGCGGCGCGCCGTGTACCCGCTAACGACGACGGCGCATAAATCGCTAACGGCGTCATCGTTAGCGTGACGGGCGCCCTCTGTCGAGGACGCTGCCCCGTCTCCGGATTAATATGCGCTTGCGTTCCGCGCCGAGGCCGACCCATCACTCCTAGTCGCACCTCGCATACGTGTACGTCTGCGGGTCCGCGTTACCACGCTCCTTTGCCTGGACGTAGCGTGTACTGCGGCATTTTCTTTTAAGGCGAGAGCCGTAGATGCCTAATCAAACGCGAAAATTAACCGTCGGCGTCGGCATCGGCGGCTTCGATACAAGTAATGCAATAAGTAATCATCACATGACAGCGTAGCTCAGTTCAAGGTGGGCCGATCACGAAGGGGGTGCGAAACCACGCTAAGTGCAGAAAGCTCGCAATGCTTCCGATCCTGGCATAGGCGTGCACACGGAGGGGGGGGGGGGGGGGGCAGGACGGCGAGAGGGCGGGGCGCAAAGCCAGCTCCATACATTGACATAATAGGGAGGGGGGGGGCGAGATGGGGCGCGAAGTCAGCCCAATACATTAACATAATAGGGAGGGGGGCGCAAAGTCAGCCCCATACATTGGCATGATGGGGAGGGCGGCGAGAGGGGGGCGCAAAGTCAGCCCCATACATTGGCATGATGGGGAGGGCGGCGAGAAGGGGGGCGCACAGTCAGCCCCATACAATGACCTAATAGGGAGGGGGGCGAGAGGGGGGCGCAAAGTCAGCCCCATACAATGACATAATAGGGAGGGGGGCGAGAAGGGGGCGCACAGTCAGCCCCATACAATGACCTAATAGGGAGGGGGGGCGAGAGGGGGGGGCGCAAAGTCAGCCCCATACAATGACATAATAGGGAGGGGGGCGAGAAGGGGGGCGCACAGTCAGCCCCATACAATGAACTAATAGGGAGAGGGGGGCGAGAGGGGGGGCGCAAAGTCAGCCCCATACAATGACATAATAGGGAGGGGGGCGAGAAGGGGGCGCACAGTCGGCCCCATACAATGAACTAATAGGGAGAGGGGCGAGAGGGGGGCGCAAAGTCAGCCCCATACAATGACATAATAGGGAGGGGGGCGAGAAGGGGGCGCACAGTCAGCCCCATACAATGACCTAATAGGGAGGGGGGGGCGAGAGGGGGGCGCAAAGTCAGCCCCATACAATGACATAATAGGGAGGGGGGCGAGAAGGGGGGCGCACAGTCAGCCCCATACAATGACCTAATAGGGAGGGGGGCAAGAGGGGGGGCGCACAGTCAGCCCCATACAATGACCTAATAGGGAGGGGGGCGAGAGGGGGGCGCAAAGTCAGCCCCATACAATGACATAATAGGGAGGGGGGCGAGAAGGGGGCGCACAGTCAGCCCCATACAATGAACTAATAGGGAGAGGGGGCGAGAGGGGGGGCGCAAAGTCAGCCCCATACAATGACATAATAGGGAGGGGGGCGAGAAGGGGGGCGCACAGTCAGCCCCATACAATGACCTAATAGGGAGGGGGGGCGAGAGGGGGGCGCAAAGTCAGCCCCATACAATGACATAATAGGGAGGGGGGCGAGAAGGGGGGCGCACAGTCAGCCCCATACAATGACCTAATAGGGAGGGGGGGCGAGAGGGGGGGGCGCAAAGTCAGCCCCATACAATGACATAATAGGGAGGGGGAGGCGAGAGGGGGGGGGCTCAAAGTCAGCCCCATACAATGACATAATAGGGAGGGGGGCGAGAGGGGGGGGCGCAAAGTGAGCCCCATACATTCACATATTAGGGAGGGGGGGCGCTGCGACGAACCTTCGCGCCCCCCTGAAGTGGAACCCTGCGCACACCTATGGATCCTGGCAAAAGTGCAAACTCGCATCAGGTCTTTAGGTACAGAAAGGGGGGCGGGGAAGGATCAGCACAGCAACAAAGGGAAATATGAAGATGGCTTTCGCCGTCGAGTAACCTTAGGCGAATGCCTAAAGGACCCTACGTTGTCAGTTTTACCAGCTTAACTCAGCCGCTCGTCGTACTTTCGCCAATGGCGACGGTAAAGAACAGACCCCAATGTAGAGATTTTCTGTATTGACACTGAGTAGGCGCAGTGATTTGTGTCGCACTGGCTCGAAGCTCTGTTCTGCAGCCTCGTGGAAAACTGAGCACAAAGGTCTCGTTCGAGGGTTGTCAGGTTTAACCTGATGGTCCCCGAGTGGGCCTAGTCCGGTGACGTTGAGTTTACTCGCGTCTGTTGTGGACCTAATAAAGTTGTCTCACTCACTCACTCACTCACTCACTCACTCACTCACTCACTCACTCACTCACTCACTCACTCACTCACTCACTCACTCACTCACTCACTCACTCACTCACTCACTCACTCACTCACTCACTCACTCACTCACTCACTCACTCACTCACTCACTCACTCACTCACTCACTCCACTCCACTCACTCACTCACTCACTCACACACTCACCGAGCGTGCTGACAACACAGCCCCAGGAATAAATACAACTGACTCAGCAGTTTTTGTTCAGTGACTGCGCTAAGCCCATTTCTTGCAATTTGTCACTTTATTACATTCTCAGAACCAAAAATGACGGTTCTATGAATAACCATCCGCGTCTGTCGTCACTATCAGACCGTGCATCACTGTGTTTACCTGTCGACGCTTCCTGACGCAATCAGCAAATTGACACATTCTAAGCGGTAGTATGAAACACTGTGATTATGATGATCACAAAAGAGCTTCAGCAAGCCGTTGGCGTGATGACAAGGAGGAAATACGGGTACAACAATTTTGATCTTCAATTCTAAATATCGCAGTGAAAAAAAAATCTCATCACTTTCACGATCCTCTCCCGCTCTCCGGAACACCAAATTGCTGAATATCGGGAACCTTGCACAACCCTCCGATAACCTCCGGCCCACCAACGAAAAATACCAGGCAAAGCGGCGTTCCTATCCTTTGCGTTGTTCTTGCAGGCAGCAAGAAAGTAACATTCCGTCCAGTCTCTTCCGTTCTCGTGTGTATGCACGGACTACAGGAGAGAGAAACTGAGAGGGGGGTGGTGTTTCTCTGGAGATTCGCTCTGCTAGACAGTGGCCGTCCACTTGTCAGATTCGACAGCACCAATTCGGACAACGTTTCCCTCCACACGTGCAGCTTCGCAGGAGGTCATAAACAAACGTAATACCCCATATGGGTCCCGCATTCCGTTGTAGACGGCGATACCCATAAAAGGAGAAAAAGAAGAAACTGTGGACAGTCACTTCGTCCGCAGTATAGAGTAGCGAACGGCGTGTCCGTACAAACAGACGACATTACGATGTACCGCGTTCACCAACGGCGTGCTCGTAGCGGCAACGGAACACCTGACTTGGGCAGGACAAGAAACTCACATCAGTACGCGAATGTTGGCTGCTTTTCTCAGCGCGTTACTTCGTACATTTTCTTCATTGATCTTTGGTTTTCCTATCCGCAAGGCAGTCTGATGCTGTTAGCTCAAGTCTCGGTAGCACTGTGAGTTACCGTAGGAAGTAAACCGCTAGCGCTACAGCAGGCTACTTACAGTACTATCGTGCCAATTCCATTGCTGCCGCCGCCTCGGACCCATAATAGTATCACGGGTGCCGCGGCGTAAAACCTCACCATAGTGGTTTCCACGGAGTATATTGTCATGGCTGTATGGACAAATAAAAGGTGGTATGAATGTGAGTAGAACACGAGCCCGAAAGCAAAAGTGAATGCAAAAGAATGTGTATGTAGGCAAAGACGCTTGTGCACGTATCCGGCTATTTCCAGGCTGTAGACGAGACAGGTTCACAAGATGCCTCCATGCGCATGCGCGTGGAACAGCATTCTCTATACACGCCAACTGCTACGCACATCGAACTCACGTGAAGGAAGAGCGCGCTGAGCCTGACGGGAATGCTCGTATCGGACGCTATATACGAATCCAGCCTCCCGTATCGAGACAAGACGAGACGAGAAAGAAGCCGGATCGTGGTCGGGGAGGCGCCTAAGACAAAAGGCACTTTCGTTTTACGACGCCTCGGACAGAGGAGGATGACGGGAGGGGTGTTCCCATTTATGGATCTGGTCTCTTTTATGTCTCGCCAGGGGGGAACATCTCGAACGTCGTCTCATTCCTTCTGCCGCGTTGTTCGGAAAAAGAGGCGTACGTGAAGAAGCGGGGAGGAGATATCGCATCTCTCGCACCCGACCCTTAGCACCCTCTCCACTTTTACGTTCTAGAGACCACCTCCTGGACGGCGCTGTGATGCTACCGACACATTTTCCTTGTCCGTGCATGACTTACGACTACCCGGGCAACGCGGTGTCTGGAAACGTAACGCCACCTACTACACGGCGTCAGAGACGACGGCATCAACTTTCACGGCGTCTATAGTAGAACGGCTTCTCGTACAAAGAGCAACAACAGCAGCGGCAATAAAGGCACAGGCAGGGAACTTCTGCACCGAGACCACCACCCCCGGAGCTCCGCTTCCTTTATTATATATCATCCTTTGCCCATTCTCTTTCTCTCCCTTCTCACATATCAAATATGTATCAGGGCTGGCGCAGCTCCTCGCTCGACGCTGACGGTATCTTTTAAATTAGGGCGCCATCTGACGACGGCTTCCTTATGGGCGCCTAAATGGGCTTCGAAACACTGCCGGTGCTGTCACTTCCGGCGGTCGTTGAAGCCGTAGTCGAAGCCAGTGACTTACGGCTCGCGCTGCAAAATGGTTCCAGCGCTGCCGCGATGAGCTCGCGCGGCAGGATGACGGTTGTGCTGCTGGCGCTGGACCTAAGTTTGTCGGAAGAACGCGGACGCGTTCCTGTTAACGCGATAGCGTTAAATAGCTCGTTTCGCAGATAACCAGGCGGCGGCGACGTTGGTTGAGAGCGAAATATTGGCGCGGTCCGTGCGCGAAAAATCTAGGAAGACCTAGAATCCACTTTTCACGCGAGATCTTTCTACTGTAATACCATTCCAAAGAATAACCCCTCTGAGTCACGCGATCATGTACCAGACCGAGACGTCTGTGGCTACGTGAGATACACATTAAATATAAACCTTAGTTGACGACCATACGCTTGCATTTATAAAAGACTAAACAAGATAGCAAACCAGCAAAATTTGCAAAGGGCAAGCTGCCGCGGTGGTACAGCAGCGACAGTGCTCGCCTACTGACGCTAACGACGTGAGTTCGATCCCGGCCGCGGCGGTCGCATTTTGATGGAGGCGAAACGCTAGAGGCCAATGTAAGTGCACGAGCCTCTTTGGTTTAAGTACACGTTAAGAAATCATAGGCGATCGAAATTCTTGCAGCCCTTCATTACGGAGTGCATGAACATCATATCGTAGTTATGGACACGTAAAATTCGAAAAACCATTGTTAGTTGTAGTATTGCAAAGCGCCGAGCTACGTGGGCTCCAACTATCATCGAGATAGAAATGAAACTATTCTAGCCAGATCATACACATATAGCAGAAGACAGTCGCCATCCTTTCGCTAACCGACCGCTGTTGGAGGTGCAATTACCGTTAGGTGGAGGCAATTTTCGCAACGGCGCATGTACATTATAGTCTCCTTAGCAGCCTCGTTGATGTGATTCGCCTCTCGGACATGAAAAAAAAAAAAGGGGGGGGGGGGTTGTTCCAAAGGAGTATTTCTGAAATGACTACGAAGAACTGCGCGAAAGAAACTGGCACAAGGAAGACACACGCACAAGCGCAGACTAGCAACTGAAAGTTTATTGAAGAAAACACAGATATAAAGAAGAAGAAAGAAAGAAAAACGACGGGAATGGTTAGAGGTTGGCAGCCAGATAATCAAATTCTAGTTTGTGCAACGCAACCGATGGCCTAGCAACGCACATATCACCATAATTGTGAATCAAAAACGACTCAACTACTTCTCGCGCTATCCTATCTTTATGCCGGTATAGCACCTTTGTTTGACGCAGCAACGGGTGACATTTGCAATCCTTACAATGCTTGTGCGTGTGTCTTTCTTGTGCAAGTTTATTTCGCGCAGTTCTTCGTAGTCATGAATTACCAACTCACCCAGAGATCAATTCTTCTAAAATTCAGAAATGTCAGCACACCGGCGACACTAAGACACTGTAGAAACTTTGAGGGCAGAGTGGTTAAGAAGTGAATCAAAGGTGCGCTACCCCCCCCCCCCCCCTCTTTCCCCTTCCTTATCCACAGAGGGACGCATCCCCCGCTGGTAGCGTGCATTAGAAGCCCAGCTTCCTAGCTACATTTTGTTCTAGAAAATATAGTGGAGTGCTCGGACAAACCAGTGCTCGAGCAAAATCACTTGGTGCGACTACTACAAGTGAATTTGCAAGGTACCCCCTACGCCAAAAATCGTCATAACTTTGCGAAAGTGCAGGAGTAGCCACTATGCCATTATTCATCATTCTGTGGGGAAACGAGGTAACCACTACTCGTCTGTAAAGCATACATGCACTTTCGTAATGTTGTGGCTGACGACGTCAAAACAAAAAGCCGCCAGGCCTGCGCGGAACGCGCAGCACAGTCGCAGCGAAAGCTGGGAGAGCGCCATTTCTAAAACCCGTTGCAAACTATCTTGGGGCTACTAATACAAGTACGCTTGCAAGGTACCCACTGTGGCTGATGACGACGAAGAATTATGGCTGAGCCCTTTGTAATGGGTTGGAAGCATTCAACGACCCCCCTCGTAATGTAATTCATATTGTGTGACGCCTGGCCTCTTCTACCACGTTATATTGCGCATGTTAACGCGGTTCCTTCCCGACATAATGCTTGTATAGGGTTTTCGGGCGCAGGAGTTTCGAGCAAAGGCATGGCTCAGTGGTACAACACTGGGCTGACACGGAACGGAAACCCCGTTCCATCCTGGACGTTTTTTCTTAGTATTTTTTCTTTCTTATTTCATGCGATAGTGGTTACCGACGCCGGCGGCGGCGGCGGCGGACAACTACGGCACCCTTGTTGTGATCTCATAACAGCTTTCGCTGTAATATTATGCCTGAGTGCTTTGCAATAAGAGGTAAGCTTGAAACCACTGACTCGTTACGCAATTCGCTTTGTGTGACGCCTACTTGTTATTTTGCTCGTCTACCACGCTGTATTTCATCTTTTAACATTATTCCTCGCCCGATACGACGCTTGTCTTGGGTCTTTTTGCAAAGGAATTTCGAGCACCGATGCGGTTCTGTGAAAAAATACTCGACTGCTACGCAATGGGCCGGGGTTCAAATGCCGCTTGATCCTGCATATTTTATTTTCCTTGTGTGCGATAGATTTTACTCACACCGGCGGCGGCGGCGACGGCGGCGGCGGCGGCGGGCAACTGCGCCACCAAAATTGGCTGTTGCTGTGATCTCATAACAGCATTCGTTGTAAAAATCAACTAGCACACATATGAGTAAGATCTATCAATGGTTACGCCACAATGCAAGTTGCGAGCAATTAACAATAGATACAATAATTAGGACAGCGCGCATACGGCGAATCACTAACAGCTCAGAAGCATATGCTAATACCGGCTGAATATAACATAAGTTCAACAGTAAACAATAGATGGCATATAGAGCACCGTGACGTTGATAAATCCGAAGAAGTCGAGCAGTCCCGCAGAGTGCTGGCGAGTGTTCTTCCGTCGGACAGCGCTGCTTTCACCGGGAGTCAAGTTCTTTCTCCAGGCGACTCTGATGCCGTGACTGACTAAACGGCATGATGGAGGGCATATTTATCTCCCGAGTGTAGCCGGCATCGGCTGGCAGGGATACTAAGAACACGCCCACTTGCTAAATGTCCGTCCTTTTTCGCACCTTTTCAACGAAGGCTCCGCGTGTGCGGCTATAATCTCTTTCGCGGTGGTTTAAATATGCGTGACCCCTCAGAACTTACGCTGCCGGGACCGATTTAGCTGTTTGTAATAGGCTGTGTGTTATGGCACTATTGGGTGACGCTACAAGGTGCAGCTTCTAGCCATGCTGGATTAGACTAGATCGCTTAGCAGAACGATGGTCTGCGCTTAATTAACTTTTCATGTCTCCATGACCCTCGATAACTATGTTTCCAATCACGCCCACTTCGTAGTCTCCAAACACCACCCTAAAAAAAAAACTTGGAGGATGCTTTAGCTTCGCCTTCCATATTAGAACACGATAGCGCAATCGGGACCAGTGTGCATTGCCTTCAACCACACCGCAAGGAAAAGAACGTTTGCGCGCGTAACGTTGGCCGTTTCAAACTATCCTAGAATGTCTACTGGATGCACAGTTGCTAAATTCCCACCACGACATAGTTCTTTCTTTTGCTAATTGGCGATGTACCCACTACTCATCCGTAAGATGCCACGTGCACTTGCGCAGCAGCACACTTTGAAATGGGTAGGCAGCCTAAAACCAGCCACTCGTTGCGCAATTCAAATGTTTCGACGCCTGGTGTGATTCTAGGATTACGGCCACGAAATATTACATGCGCTAAGGGGACTCCTTCCACTAGATGACATTCATATAGTGTTTTTCCAAGGCAGTTCCAAGCAATGAAGTGGCTCTGCGGTAGAACACCTGCTTGAACACGCAGACGGCCTGCGTTCGATTCTCACTTCGCACCGAAAATTTTTATTATTTATTTTATTTGCATCTTTCTTGATTTTTCGGTCACGGACGAGATGATGATTTTTCGGTCACGGACAAGATGATGATTTTTCACTCACAACCAACGACGCCGACGCCGGAATTTCTGCGAAACGAGCTCTTTAACGCTATCGCGTTAATAATCAGGACAGCGCGCATACGGCGCATCACTAACAGCTCAGAAGCATAGGCTAACAGCGGCTGACTATAACATAAGTTCAACAGTAAACAATAGCTGGCATATAGAAGACCGTCCAACGTTGATAAATTCCAAGAAGTTGAGCAGTCCCGCAAAGTGCTGGCGAGTGTTCTTCCGTCGGGCAGCACTGCTTTGCTCGAAAGTCAAGTTCTTTCTCCAGGCGACTCTGATGCCGTGACTGACTAAACGGCGTGATTGAGGGCATATTTATCTCCCGAGTGTAGCCGGCATCGGCTGGCAGGGATACTAAGAACACATCCACCTGTTAAATTTTCTTCCTTTTTCGCACCTTTTCAACGAAGGCTCCCCGTGTGCGGCTATAATCTCTTTCGCGGTGGTTTAAATATGCGTGACCCCTCAGAACTTACGCTGCCGGGACCGATTTAGCTGTTTGTAATAGGCTGTGTGTTATGGCACTACTGGGTGACGCCCCTAGGTGCAGCTTCTAGCCATGCTGGATTAGACTAGATCGCTTAGCAGAACGGTGGCCTGCGCTTAATTAACTTTTCACGTCCCCAGATTCTCTACATCGGTTAGTAGGACCCTCGATATGTTTCCAATGTCTACTGGATGTACACTTGTTCAATACCCACTACGACATAGTTCTTTCTTTTGCTAATTGGCGATGTACCCACTACTCATCCGTAAGATGCCACGTGCACTTACGCAGCAGCACAATTTGTAATGGGTGGGCAGCCTATGCAGCCACTCGTTGCGCAATTCAAATGTTTTGACGCCTGGTGTGATTCTAGGATTCGGCCACGCAATATTACACGCGTTAAGGAGACTCCTTCCACTAGATGACATTCATATAGTGTTTTTCCAAAGCACTTCCAAGCAATGAAGTGGCTCTGGGGTAGAACACCTCCTTGCCACGCAGACGGCCTGCGTTTGATTCTCACTTTGAACCGAAAATTTTTATTATTTATTGTATTTGCATCTCTCTCGATTTTACGGTAACGGACAAGATGATTTTTCGCTCACAAACAACGACGCCGACAGCGACGCCGGAATTTCTGCGAAACGAGCTCTTTAACGCTATCGCGTTAATACATTTGCCAAGCCCCTTTTAATGAGAGGCAAGAGTGGCGGCTGAGTTACTCACGTCCCCGTCGTCTAAAAAAAGTGTTGTGTACGCATCCTGCACCTGCAGTTGTATACGCATCCTGTACCCTGCACTGCATAGATTGATTCCCAGCACGCGCGGCCCACGGAAATCACCGTTTTAGGTAACAAGATGGCCGTATCTGTCCAAAACTACTCTTCGCTTCTCGTACAGGTGCATTCAAAAGAACGAAACATCGGCGGTAAGCAGTATAAGAAATATAGAATCATTTCGTGCTCAAGACGTCCCCGCCGCAAGTGTATTGACAGTACGTTTGTACAGCTTAACCCCGCAAGAAAGCAAAAAATATTTCACAAGCCACGTGAATTCATGATTGTAAAACGTGTATTCCGACTTAGCGCAACAAGTGTAAAAAAGCCGGCAGATCCCACGCACTGTGGGAATCGATGTAATGCGAAGCAGCCAGGAAGGAGCAAATCATGCTTAATATAATTTGCATGTCATGTTTTTTATGTTAGGACCTGTCATTTATGTTCGTCATACAGTCACGTCGTGCAATACCAGATTTGGTGTATATCAAGTTAGCGAACTGGGCGCAAGCGCACCATGAGCGTGACATGTAAATGGCGTTGTAGATGACATGCATGCCAAGATTTTCATGTTACCACCTGCCACTTATGTACGTTATACAGTCATGCTACTCACAACCAAATTTGGTGTATATCAAGCTAACGAAACGGCCGCGAGCGCGCCATGAGCGTAGCATGTAAATCATACTTTTCATGACAAGTTAGTCATGATTTTCATGATATGACTAACCATTTGTGTTCGTCATAGAGTCATGTTATGCCATACCAAATTTGGTATAAATCCCATTAACGATACGGCCAGGAGAGCACACAGTTGTAGGCGGCTAGATAAATAGCTAGATAGATACGCTCAAAGTCGCCGAAGTTCGCTAAGAAATGCTTCGCATTTAAAAAAATCCCCAGCATCCGGCTGTCAACCATAGTTGCTACTTCACAACACGGGTAAGCGTGGGCGAGCAGAGCCTGTTGATCAGCGTCTCGCTGCGTCCCAAAATGGCAATCCGTGGTACTGCGCCTCTGCTTTTAGAGTATTCCTGATGGAATGATGCTCTGTGTAGTCAAATACAGTGCCGCCAAGGGTCAGCAATGTTATCGCCGGTGTGTTTTCGACTGAGAAAAGGAGTTCTAGAAAAGATCCATGACAATTTCCTGCGCAAATAGCTGTTTTGGTCGGCGATATGATAATACGAAAAAAATTCTGGGCGAGGGGGGGCTGAAGCCCCATAAGCCCCCCTCACCTGGCTACGCCCCTGGGGACGGCGTGGTGGAGGGCTCCGGAAATTTCTATCATCTGGTGTTCTTTAACGTGCACTGACACACCAAAGTACACGGGCCTCTACCAATTTGACTCCATTCAATTGCGATCGCCGCGGCTGGGATCGAACCCGCGACCTTCGGGTCAGCAGCCAAGCACCAGAACCACTATATAAACGCGGCGGATCTAAAATCGCTCAATCACTTCAGTGTTGTGAGCGCCAAGTGATCGCACTACATGCGCTCCCAGCAAGTACAGTCGCGCTCAATATGAGTTGCAACACGGTGCCTGTAGTCAAAATGGCGCCAACACTGCAAAGTGGCACCCACATAGAAAAAAACTGGTGAATAAAACTGTCTCAGTTAACGGAACTTTCTGAACCAATTTAACGTTTGTAAGTGTCATTGTTCAGGCTTGGGGTCCCTTTAACCACAGCCAGCGTGTTGCAACTCATATTGAGCGCGACTGTACATCACTGTAAATACAATAAAATCAGGACAGCTGCATTTTGCATCGGTAAAATTCTGCAACATAGAAGTAAAGAAAAAACCATCTTTTTTTTTTTCTACCAGCTGCTGGGTAAGGCACGAGCGTTGCCACAATGCGGTCCTAACGATAGCTATTTGATGATTAAAGCACTGGGCTTAATTTAAAATTTTCTTCTGATTGTACATGCCAACGAATCTCTCAAAATAGTAAATGAAAGTATAATAACAAAGGAGACCCCTAGTAATAGGGTAGCTCTAGTTAAAACTAACCGTCCTGTTTTAATAAACCAAGAAAGTAAGCATAGACAGCAAAAAAAGAAAACGACGGAGATAACAGCAGTGCATTGTTCATCATTGTGTGGCGCAAAGTTAAGCAAGGAGCAGGAAGGATTCGTCTTCTAGCTTAACTAAAGCCTAACTAAATCTCGCGTCCCTCCTACCTTAAGCTTTGTTTGCTAACTCAGCCACGGTTTTACCGAAACTGTTCCTCTTTCTGCACTTTCCACCTACGAGCACACCAGGCTGCGCATTAATTCGCATTTACGATAAGCTTTAACCAAACACTCTCTCCTTTTCCTCGCGAAAAGCACAGGCTAAGTATACGCCACAACCACATCCGGGACTTTAATTTAGAGCGAAACGCGACAGCTGCTCCCAGTCGAGTCGCGCGTGCGTAATTGTGAAATCCGCCGCCACCCGCGCGCTAACTACAGCGGACTTCTCCTGAGCGCAGTAGTGCATTGCGTAAAGCGCGCTTTACAGTGAGCAGACTTTTTTTTTTTCTTTACTGCAGAGTGACGCGGGATCGGGGAGCCGCGGCATTAACGCCGAATTGTTTGTGGAGAGCGAGCAGAGGGGCGTTGCTTCGAAACCGAGTTGCGTTTGTCTAAACAAAACAGAGGGGCGAGAAGAAATATTAAAGAAAGGAAAAACAAACATGACCTAAACGCAGCTCTTCGCGTGCTCATTGCGAGAAACTCGGAGCTCGATGCAAACATCATTAGCGGAGAAAACGACTCTGGAATTGCTAGCTTGCAAACCGCTTCTGTACGTAATAATACTGAACGCACGCTTCGCTCGCTTAACAACGCGAGGAAAAGAGTTCCAAAATAGGAGCAGTACAACTTTCTAAGGAGAAATTAATGTAGGCTAACAGAGATCTCAGGCTGCTGTTTGCTTTCGCAAGAAGGCTATCTCCTTCGCGTTTATGCAGATGTGGGCGTCACGGGTATTTCTATTCCAGGGTTTATTTATTCAAGGAGTCCCGCGATTGAAGAAGCTGTGAGCATTTTAAGTTTTAGGGAATTTCGCAGAAGTTTCGAGTGAATAGAAAAGGGAGCCAGCACATATACTTGGACGCATTAATTAGCTATGTTAGCGATTGAAAAACACCACTATTTCGATTTTCGTTCATTATTGTAGACAGGAAACATAATATACGTAAGGACGATGGAGGAGACTACAGGTGTGACTAATTAATTATGTTTTAGCTAACAAGGGACGGCAAACGTGCCACTCCGCGCAAATTTTGTGCAGATATTCTCTGTCTGAAATACGTCTGGAGAAACGTAAAAGATACAAAAAGAAAAAAGAGAACATACGACGAAAAAAAAAAGTAAAACTTATCCGTTCCACATGGTTATTTTCGCGAAGTCAAAGACAAAAAGAAAAGTTTCTGTCATTCTTAGTCTGCCCTAATTAATCGGGACGCTGCTATCAAATCTGCAACCACTAGCGTAATTTTCAGTTTTCTTAATTAATTACAATATTTCTTGATTCTTCGATGCCGCTTCATAAAATTCAATTTTCGTGCGGTATGCTATCTGGCAGTAATCACGCTATCTCTTTTCCCCGTCTCTAAATTACACCACGAACGTTAAAAGTTTAGTCACGAACTAACCAAGCTGATTCGACGAAATTTCTCTTCCCTTCCGAGTGTTCATGTTCTTCGAAGCACACTCCAGTTTAGCGTTGATGTTTTTCGTTTCCATCAGCATAGCGACAGTACCTTTCTAACGCATTTAATGTCTAATGCAACGTTTTATGGCGTCTTTGTAAAACAAAAGTAATGACGTCTTTGCAAAAAAAAAAAAAAGAAGAAGAAAAATATTTCAGCGCAGGGACAGAAAAATGAGGTTAACTTTTTTCTTTAATTAAAAATGCAATAACCCGCCCGCATACACTCTCGCTCATCCATTCTCGCCAGGCTAGTCCTCACTTTTCTCTTCCTTTTCCTGCTTTCGCGCTCGAAACTACGGCATTCCGTTTCAGTGCAAATCCTATATTCATAAATATTCGCACAACCATCCTGCGCATTGCGCTACTTTCTTTTTTGCTGTATGTCGCGATGTAAATTAACATTTCTCTTTTTGAAATTTTCACAACTGGTATCCTTCGTATATGGACCAATCGACAGCCTATTTCCTTGTGACGTCACGTGAGCAGAGTTCTGGCGTCACGACTTGCACCGAAAAGACGGAAACCGTCAAGAAAGATACAACGCGATCGTTCTTTGCATTTTCAGAGGTTGTTCAGGGGCCCTTAGGCCAACTGCCTTCATTTCATTGCAATAGAACGCCTATGTTGTCTTCCACTACACTGAAAGATGGTGTTTCTTTCGTTTGTTTGTTTAAGTGTGCACTTGAATATAATTATATGACCGATCTTAAATTTTTCACGACGATGTGGATGCGTTTTTGAAGATTTGGACAAAGATGAGATTACAGGCAGCGTCGTCTCATGCAGAACGTACTAGCCCAACTGAGCGCACTGAAAAACTTAAATTTTGCTCGCGCCGAAATGTGGTCACCGCCACCGGGTATCCAACTATACACTTTCTGCACAGCAAAAGAACGCGATGTACACAGTATCAACAAACATGGATAGGAAAACACAGAGAGACTCGAAAGACAAAAGGAAACAAACGCTTTTGCTGCTTTTACCACACCGCGAATCTTTTCGAGCGTATAAATAGGCAATATACTTGCGGCGAAGACCTCTAAAACGTTTCAGCCCTGACTGCTTCGTTTGCCTATACGATCTTCTTTTCTTTTTTTTTTTTTTTTCCTCAGTGCTGCTGGTGTGTTGCACTTGACGGGGTCAGAACCAGTACACTGCGTGCCATAAATCGCATTTTGGCCGTTATTCGAGTCTGTTTATCCCGCGCATACAAGTAGCCGCATTGAATGTAGTGGAGACTTTTACACGCGGACCGTCATCTCTTAGTTGCATCTGCGCCATGGCACCTGCCATGTTTTCAACTTCGCTTTAAATCTTTTCATCCCAATAGTTTATCGTCCAATGTCGGTTGGTATTGCTTTTCGGCGAATGGGTCGGAACAATGAAACCATTTATATTCCGACGCCCCTCGTCATACAGCGGCAGCCGACTTCTGCCGATACTCAGAATACTGGTTGATACAGGCATAGACAGTAAGAATACTGCAATGTATAAGCCCCCCCCCCCCCCCCCCGAAAAAAAAAACAAAAAAAACAAAACAAAATCGGTCTAGCATATCTTGGCGTAACTTACCGAGGCTTCTGAATAACGAAATGGGAAAGATAAGCAATGGTGTCGAGGTGTACCGTATTCTCTCGCATAGAGCCAACGCCGGTGTCTAGTGTCGTCCAGCGCTGGCTAAATCGTCGCAACCTTCGGCCAGTGTTGAGTAATGTTAGGCTAACGCTGACTAGGTCAAGGTAAATAAAAACTAGGGAGCCCTAGTTCCCTATCGTGAAAACGGAGGCAAGCCAAACTTCTCGTGTACGTGCCTGACGTATTGCAATTCTTTCTTTCTTTCTTTCTTTCTTTCTTTCTTTCTTTCTTTCTTTCTTTCTTTCTTTCTTTCTTTCTTTCTTTCTTTTTCTTTTTGGTTTTCCTTTCTTTCTTCATTTCTTTTCCTTTCTTTCTCTTTATTTCTTTCCATCACATTGCCAATGCCGCCTCCTAACTGCTTCCTTCCTCCAAGCCGGAAATTCGACCCTGACGCACGTGCTTAGCACATCACAACACTTCTGCTGCTACAGGCAACAACGAAGGTCATACGTGAAACAGTACAATCCAACAATGAACTGCGGCAACGCGAAATGACACGTGACCTCTATAAAGTACCAGACTGCCCTATCAGAAAGCACTCATCGCCCACAAGACCACGATAAAGACAGCATCAGTCACTGGAAAGAAATGCGCATACAAATACGCACTTGACTGGCGCACTCTGGCCGGCCGCATTTCTGAACGCTCGCAGATGCCGCGTATTCGCGTACGAATACGCCACCGAAATATTTGAGTTGTAACATGTGCATGTTCCGTTCTGTTGAAATGTTATTGATATCCACCGTCTGTGATAATAAATTTCTCTAAACACACAGCTTCGCTTGAAAACAGAGAGGACTCATGTTCCGCTGCATTAAGACCTTACCCTGGCACTGTAACAAACACCCCATTTGTTGCGATTTTGCACACAAACACGACGCCCATATTTGAGAAAGACGCAGTCTCTGGTATCTTTTTTTCATACTGCCCACAACAACACTACTATACGCCCCTCTCATTGGTGAATAGAGCTATACGTGTACAGCAGAATGCGGAGAGTCATCACGTTAAAAGCGGGCGTACATTTAGCAACGTGGCTGACGCCATGCACAGTATACCAGAATAAAAAAAAATACAGGGACTATACGAGGAGCCAAGTTTGATAATAGAGGAAGCACCGTCAGTGTTGTTTATACGCCGCTTCACGAGCCGTGAGCCACTTCATATACGGGGAGTCCAAACTATAACGTTAGCGGCGCCTGATTAAAAAAAAAAAAAAAAGACACTGGAGCACTATAGAGGCGCCAGACTTACTTGTTGATGGGACATCACGTCTAAAAAAAGTTTATGATGTGCGCTCGCCTCCCCTTAGGGTACGTACTCACTAGCGGCAAAAACGCGCGCAACACGCCGCGTGCGGCAAGCGTGCTCGCGGCAGACGCGTGCGTTCCCGTTCCCATTCGCGTTTTACGCGGCGCTGCAGCAATTCTTGAAGTCTTATACAACTCGAGACTCCAGGTATAACTGTCTTGTAGAGTAAAACGCGAATGGAAACACGAACGCACGCGCCTGCCACGAGCACGCTTGCCGCACGCGACGTGTCGCTCGCGTTTTTGCCGCTAGTGAGTGCCTACCCTTACGCTGTACGTGTGAATGGCGTTTACCGGTGTCCTGCACATACCGCACATAGTATCACACGCTATACCAGGACTGCTTAGCACCGACACGTTGACTAATGTTACCTAAACGAAGTTTAATGAAGTCAAGAGTTGGTTGGAAACCGATCTGGTCGGGAACAAGTATGACAAGTATCAAGACTGGACACCGACTACGAAAGTTAATAATTATTAAAGGGCCCGAAACGTCTCTGACTTTTATAAATTTCGTGTCAGTTTTTTTTTTTTTTTCGCTAGCAATTATGTAGACCCTCCCGGCAGTTTTTTGCCGTCGTCATCGGCGATGCTGTGTGGTTCCGCGTAAAATCCAAATCGATAACGCCGTTTCACGCGTGAAACGTTCTATGCTGTGCGAATAAGAGATTGCGAGGACTCACTCACGATCTCGACCCAAACGGGGAGGAAACGCCCCGGCCGTCTACATCGTGCGAAAGGCGCATGGAAGGAGGCTGAAGTGGGAGAGAGGGGTGCATGACTCTGGAAGCAACTGCGACCTTTGTCTGGCTGTGTATGAATGAATGAAAAAAATATATATATAGCGGTAAAGAAATTCTGCCGTCGAAGGTGAATCCATCCGTCCAGGGCGCCTGTGACCATCTTGCGAGCTCTGTGGATAGCTTAACTGTTCTTCAGGCTTCGACAAGGACAGTGGCGCCTCCCCTTGCTGCGGTATCGGTGCATTGTTGATTGGCCCTACGTTTGCTTTTTGACAGGCCCATGTAAAGTGGTGAAGCGCTGGCTTTTCCTTGCATATAACGGGCATTTATTGTCATATGTTGCCGGTTAGATTTTGCTTAGTAGACTCACGCAGATTTGGATGTGTATTTGCAGTTGTCTGCAGGCAACCGACCGCTGTCCACTAAGGTCTTTGTGAGGCAAGCGGTAGGTCTTGAGCAGGGCCTCTCGGTGTCTTAAAATTGCTCCGTAGCGTCCAGTGAATGAGTCCGGTTCTCCGTCTTTGTGCGCCCCCCCCAATAGGTCTATGCCACCGCGGCTACGCTCTTATGGCCTGGTGTCCACGTAATGAAGCAGCTCGTGATAGGTGATTTTGCTCGCCTGGAGTAAGCGCAGTATATGTGCGTCCATTGCAGTACCTTCTGCTCCTGCACGCTTCCTCCGACTCCGTAATTATTTCTGCAGTGGCCTTGTCGCCGTGACTGGTCAAGTTTTCTATGAATCAGGTGCTTGGAGCCATGGTCGTAACCATTTTTGTATGTATATAGCACAGTAAACGAAATAAGTTAGCTTAACTAACCCTAGTTAACTAAATAAAACAAAAGAATGACGAAGATGTTGTTTGAGCGCAGTGTTTATTTTATTGTATTTATTTTAGTTCTACCGGACACTTCCTCCGGGATTGCAGGCATTGGAAGGTTTCTGAACCTCACGGGTCTTGCAGTGCCTTCGAGAACGGCTTCCCTTTGACAAAACGAGGACGTCGTATGATGATGTCTTAATGTGACGCGACGTTGCGTAACGTCATGATGATGTGACAACATTTGGCGATCTGTGAGATCATGGTGGGATCATATGACGTCATACGCTTACGTCCGTCACATGATGGTGATCTTTTTTGCGTCACTCGGGCCGACGCCAACGCCACCAACGTCTGCGGTAAGTTTTCTCGTTTGTTGATGCACCTAAAGCTTTCGCCTTACTAAATTCAGGTAGACAAGCTAAGCTTGATGCTATGGTCTTGCTATCAAAGTTCAGTGCCTGTCCAGTCGCGGTGTAAAATGCTCACCGAATGAAAGGCGAGATCAAAACTTGAAGCGTAACAACTGGTTTACACAATCACACGAGATAGTCACGTCGCGTCTCTAGGAGTTTGATCAGTAAAGGTGATGTTGACCTTGATGTATGTATTCACTGCCATGCCACGCTGATGTGACACGAACTGAAGACGGTGCAAACGAAACTAATGCGCATTATTTAGCCCTAAATTGAAGCATTTCATTTCGGGAGCGCTGTATTCCCGTCCCTGCAGTGCTGCTTTAACCCTTTGAAACGCTATGTACACAATTGTGTACATGATTTGTTTTTGCTCCTTATATCAACTAGGGGCTAAGAGAGAGCGAGATACATTGAGCTTTGGATAGATTGAACCTGCTGCATAATAATTTGTCTTCATTTAACTTCATTTCGCCGCGTACTGTTGCGTATGATCACATTGCTGAAGGCACTACCCCTTTCGACGAGTCGTTCGATGAGCCGCGTCCTGCGAGCGATGTTGAAAGTACACATTTTCTTTGCTCTAAATAGACATAACAAAAAAATGATTTTGTACTATATTTACAGCCCGAGATTTCATTCTATTAATGCCAAAATAGAGCATGGATGACTTCAGGATAAATAGATATTTAATTACAACTTAATTAGAATAAGTTTATATAACGCGCATAAATGAACATATTATGACATTATTTTTGTTGCAGTAGTATACTGAGTGCCTTGAAATAACGTTGTATTATTTTGATCCATTTACACACAGTTCTTCATAGGTGGCGTCTGAAAGGGTTAAAATACGAACGTCAAACAAGCTCGCCCGGCTTAACAGCTGCTGACAGATAAGGCTTATACACGAGAAATTCTTTCCTTTTTTTCGAATAATCTAGCTGACCTTTGTGTGAGAATCGCTCCACCCAAATAAGCTAATAAAACAAATAAAAGATATCAGAGTATCGAATTAATGAGATCACCAACAGCTACTGCAGTCAAGGGCGACTTACGACTGATCGACACTCCAACCAGGAGTCAATTTCCTGCTTTTCGATTCAAGTACAAACATACATGCTTCATATACATGCGGTCACTGAAGTAACGGACCCGCTGTTGCTGCACCAACAGCACCGCCACCTGGAGACGATGTACGCTTCCCTTCTCAGAAAGGTGAATGGGGTCGCCGTTTAGCTCGCAAATCCCACAATCCTACGGCGAACTCTCGAGATCTTTTGTTAACATATGTCGGCGAGGGCCCACCGCTGGACAGGGGAGGCGAGTGAGGTGGAGCATCAAAGAGGTTTCGCGAGCGCCACCACGTGTATACGTACGGAAGCAACCATTGACTCAGAGTTGCAGGCGATTGCAAAGCCGACAGGAGGAACTCTAGGAGATGGGGGGCAGCAAGGAGGGAAGTGAGGAGCTAAGTGAATGAACACGCCAACTATGCCCCCCGCTGCGGTGCCATTGATTCGCTGCCCTTCTCGACCAATGATAGAGGGCGCTAGGAGAGACTGTGCAGAGGCGAGATTGGCTATTTGCTCGCTCGCAGACACCTCTCCCTTTGACGCTCTGCAGAAGACTCGGAATGGAAATGGAAACGGCGGCTGTCGCGGTAAACGAATTGTCCGAGATAGCGTTATAAGGGAGCACTTAGCCGATTTCTGCCGATGGCGCGCGGCGTTTAGGTTGTCTGTTTAACAAACCTATTATCTTGCAGGAAAGATCCACATGGAATCTTCGAGTCAATGAATTAAGTAAAGGCGAACTAATATGCTTGACGAAGGCGGGGCAAAAGTCAGAGCTTCATCCTTCCGCAAAAATGGAAATGTTCGCCCAAAGTACAAATTTGTACCATAGAGGAACGCCACACACACACACACACACACACACACACACACACACACACACACACACACACACACACACACACACACACACACACACACACACACACACACACACACACACACGCACACACACACACACACACACACACACACACACACACACACACACACACACACACACACACGCACACACACATTGTAGTGAAGCTTTGGAACTATACAGTGGGTCGTTCTCTCGAGCGCCTTCTAGCGGGTCGCCCTCTTCGAAGCGAAAGAGCAGCTCGTGCTGAGAGTCGGCCCCCGCCTTGACTGTCGCTGTCGTGCTTCGTCGCCGAGTGCCCGCCAATAAACGTCTTAACAACATATATATATATATACAGGGTGTTTCAAGAAATGTGTCCACTATTTTTTAAAAAATCAGGAAAATGCGGTATTTGCTCGTTGTCTTCAAAGTTGTTTTTTTTTTTTGTAGCGGCATGCATCTTAAGATGGTTGAAGACATGACTTGCGACAGTAATTAAAAAAGTTAAATTAATTAACTTTTTAATTAGTGGAGTTAGGGGGTTAAGTCCAATGGCAGAATTGAAGTCCTTCATGCGAAGAACCCAATTCAGCTTTGAGATTTCGAAAAAAGCAGCCTCTATTAATTATTGTGGCGTAATGAAGTTGAGACAAATTCAGCGGCCAAACCGAAACCGAAACGCGGAAGAGCGCAACTGCCACATTCGTCTGAGACGTTCACAATGAGTGAACGACATTATATCAACCATCAATTGACTTCCCGGTGTGAGTGTGTGGGCTGCGCTTGCAGTAGTAGCACGCATGACCCCCCATACGTTGACGAACTGGGATGCACTGCACCTCTGTAACCATTGTCTTGAACAGTGACGTCATTCTAGTCGTCTGCTTGTTGCGCTCATCGGTGTTTAGGTTTCGGTTTCGCCATTGAATTTGCCTGAACTTCATTACGCCACAATAATTAACAGAGGCCGCTTTTTCGAAATCTCAAAGCTGAAATGGGTTCTTCGCATGAAGGACTTCAATTCTTCCATTGGACTTAACCACCTAACTCCGCTAATTAAAAAGTTAATTAATTTAACTTTCTTAATTACTGTCTTGAATAATGTCTTCAACCATCTTAAGATGCCAGCCGCTACAGAAAAAGCAATTGTGAAGACAGCGAGCAAATACCGCATTTTGCAGACTTTTTAAAAATAGTGGACACATTTCTTGAAACACCCTGTATATATATCGCGACAATAACTTGGGCCTTCGAGTTCGGGAAAATATCAAAGTTCATTATGAGTGTGCCATACCTACATTCGAAATGAACACAGCTGAATGACAGGGATGACACAATGCTGGCAGAATACAGAACAAATCTCCCATGCACGTATTGCCCCTTCGACGTCGACAATACAATTCTACAACGACCACTGACTCCTTGATGTGCAAAATGCTGCGGTTAAGAACACAGGTTTGAGAACCTCAACTAATTATCCTCAAGGAAAGCACCTTTATGCACAGCATATAAAATGAGATGGCCTTTAAAACGAATCACTTGTTCCAATTCACATAATCGGTACTTATATCTCTAAGCATCCGGTACTCAGGTGGTTCTTGCAGAAATTAAGCGCCTTCGCTGTTGATCAACAGGCAGTATTAGTGAAGGCGACCACAAAGACGCACTTCCCAAATTTACAACTATCGCTGAGGTGAGCGTTGGGAAGCGGTCGTCTCACTCTGCATCACTGGTAAGTATCTATACTTAATACACGCACGTACAAAGGAACTTCTTAAACATTTATTTCAACCACGCTCAGTTACCAGTCATTTTATTTAATTAGAGAATCGGTCAAAGCTTTACGGCTCCTGCGAAAGCCATCACGATGTGTGATTCACCTTTCCACCGAAAGCGACGCGCCTTAATCCTTGAAAGTACAAACGGAAGATATCAAAACGTAGAAGGCATTCTAGATTGGTAGCTCCTCTTTCCCTTGTATGGTTGATATAACGAGCACCGCACCTCCACACACATTCGCGCGCGCTGTAACCCGTTCCTCTCGCACTCTGCATGAGAGGGACGAGAGGGACAAGGCGCGGGCTGTTTCAGAAACGCCTAGAGCTTTCCCTGTCCTATAAAAGTCTCGCCCTTAAGTAGAATGGATGTCCGCGCTTCCCCAACGTGGCGCTTCCCTCAGGGCAGGCGACGATGAATGGCCCTCTTCTGGCCGTTGGCGCGGGCTCGCGCACTGATGCACCTCACGAACACACACAAACACACACACACACACACAAACACACACACACACACACACACACACACACACACACACACACGCACGCGCACACACACACACACACACACACACACACATACACACACGTACGTACGTACCCCCCCCCCCCCCCGCCCCTACCCACACACACACGCGCACGCACGCATAAACACACTACGTCGCGCAAGGCTGGGTCACGGCAGAGGTGTACTAGAAGCAGAAGAGGAAGAAGAGGACGAAGAAGATGATGTCGAAGAGAGCGCGCCCAGGTTCACGAAAATCAGTTTTTCTACACCATACGGCTAACTATACTTGCTATATTGTACTATACAATGCTATATTTTCTTTCTTTTTTTTTTCTGTCTTCTTTTTGGTGTATGTTGCTTTGTATCTCCTTCTCTCCTTGTTTATTTTCATTTCTGTCTTTTTGCATTTTCTATTTTTCGCCCTTAATGTCTGTCTATTTTCTATTTCTTTGTCTCTGTATTTCTCTCTCGGTGTAGTTGTTATCTCGCCTTACATTTTTTTTCTCTGTTTCTTTGTTTCTCTCCTTTGTTATTTCTCTCTTTCTGTAGTCGGTTTCTTGCCTTCCATCTCTTGCTCTGTTTCGTCCCCTTCTTTATATATCTTTCTCTGTTTCTATTTTTTTCTCTATCTATCTATCTATCTATCTATCTATCTATCTATCTATCTATCTATCTATCTATCTATCTATCTATCTATCTATCTATCTGTCTATCTATCTATCCATCTATCTATCTATCTATCTATCTATCTATCTATCTATCTATCTATCTATCTATCTATCTATCTATCTATCTATCTATCTATCTATCTATCTATCTATCTCTGTTTGTACTCGGTCTCCGACACGCCTTTACGCCCTCCTAACCCTCACATCCCTCCTCACCACCCTCCCTTTTCTTTTCTACTACCTCGATGTGCTATACTATACAAGTTTATGCTTCGCTCTGCGAGTGTACATGGCTAGACGAGCGATTAGGACACTCGCATTCGGATCATGGGTTCGTATCTCGCCTCGGTAAAAAAAGATTTTATCGCGATAGCAATTATATGGACACTCTCGGCTGATTTTAGGGGCGAAGCTCCTTAGGACCTAGCCTTGTCGTTGTCCGCGTCCGTCACAGGGGGGATTCGTGGATGTGAGAGACACACACAAAAAAAAGGTTTAGCAATAGACTAATATAAATCGTAATTGTGACGGAACAATATAAAACACCTACAAGCACGAACCCTTTATACTAGTCGGTGGCTTCAATGTAGACATTATGGACCTTAGGACCTGGCTTTGTCGTCGACTCTTTATGTCACTTTAGGTCACTCAATTTACTACATTATTTGGGGAACACTCGGGTAACGTACGGCGACTCACCCATACGATACCCAGAGCTTCGCCCACTCGTCATAATTCACTTCGATGAGATGCGGTGATTTTATGTTAGTGTGTGTGCTTTCTTGTGTTCTTTTTTATTAGCAATCATATTGTCACTTCAGGAGCCTTTTTGCAGGCGCCTGTTCAGTATGAAATATAAATCGATAACATCGCTCCATAAGCACTGGAACACTACCGTGGCAGCTGCTTAGATTTTGGTGCACCTTCAATAATTCAACATCGTCGAAATTCAGCAGGGGTCACCCGCTAGGCGTGCTAGCTAATTATAACATCCCTGTGGCAAGTGAAACTCCAGCGATCATCATCAGCATTATTATTATTATTATTATTATTATTATTATTATTATTATTATTATTATTATTATTATTATTATTATTGTCCGCTAAATTTTAAGTGCATACATCCGGCATATACCCATGAACCGTAAGCTGTCGAATTCCTCTGAATGTGTTTCCACATTGGCAGGAAAGCTGCACAGTAAAATAGACTAGTTACGTTTCAACAGATATGAGCTAAAAATGTGCAAGCTCTACGCGCCTAGACTCAATCACGGCTGGTCATTTTTCGCCGTGGCTAAATCACCTGATAATGTGCGCCGACTTTTGCATCTGGAAACCAGAGCGCGCACAGTGGACTTGTTTTATAGCGAGTTCCCACATTACCTCGTACAGTTGTCTACATTAGCAATAAAGCTGTGTTGGGCAGTTCTTACGTGGTTTGAGACAGCTTAGCGTTTTCTCGTATTAGAGCACAACGCAGTGTAAATCGTTCAAAGTAGTGTAAATCGTTTTCTAACCACATATCCTGTAACGTTGAAGATCGGTGTTGAGAATAGAAATCGGGACGGCTTAACTCTCCCCCCATAGCAGAGAACGGGCTACTCATTACCGATTGTTCCAAAAGCGACATTATTATCTAAAGAGATCCTGTACCGCTTTTCCAGTTAAGCATTGAATGACTTCAGCATCAGAGTTTATTGCCCCACGAATCGATCGACGAACCGTCCCTACAGTCCGCCAAGAATGAGCAATGTTGCAGGGGTTTGTGGAACGCCCTAAGCGCGCTATCTCTCTTCTTTCGTCCCGACGAGCACGCTGGAAGCTACGCAGAGACGGACGACTTGGGACAAAGAAGCTACTTTAGCAGGCGTCATGGCCTTGAGCGCGCGCGATAAAACGCGACCGTTCTTTTCCGTTGTACACAGCGTTTCATACATCAGGTGCAACGCCGCGGAGGCTATGCAAGAAGTTTGGCCAGGAAAATGTAGGAGCACGCACCTCTCCGGCTATGCTTTCGCCGTTGAAAACGCTCGCGCGGGGCGAGCATGAGCCCGCGCGTAATGCATCGCAAGGGCTGCACACACACGCGCGCGCGCACACACACACACGCACACACACACATACACGCGCACGCACACAACACACGAACACATACACGCACACATACACACAAATGCCTATCTACTATCTATCTACATACACACAAATTCTATCTACGTATCTATCTAGCCGCCTACGTCTGGGTGCTCTCGTGATCGCCTCCTTAACCTGCGGTGTACCAAAATTTGTGTGGGAGGGTAAGAGGTACTGACGAATATGCCTGGCTGGTCATGACACGAATAACGTGAAAATCCTGCTGTATACGTCGTCAAACCCTTTCCTGCAGACACGTGTGGCACATACCCGTATACCACGGGCCGCGGTATGCGGGTATGCGCCACAGGTGTTTGACAATTTATATCTACCCAAGAACGGCGAGAACAGACATTAGTAATTTAAAGGCGACAGCATTAAGAAGAGCTGACGTCGGCATCGTTGACCCGACGAATGCAAATAATAAATACCAGGGTCCCAGCAGGAATCGAACCCAAGCAATCTGCGTTGCAATCAAGTATTCTACCACAAGGCCACGCCAGGTCTCGGAACTGCTTTTTAAAAGGAACCTATGCAGGCGTAATGTTGGTGAAACATAAATTGTGGTTGCAATGCTGGTTATCTAATTTGATAAACATTACATATGTACTCTTATGAAGCAGGCGTCATGTCGGGTTAACGTCAATTGTATACTTAAGCGCCATCCACTGTAGTTGGTTCACGAAGCACTATCCACGGCTACCATCCTCGCAAGCACAAGTGCTACATATCAGCTTACCGCTTCTGATGTTGGTAATACCCATGTTTCTGTTGCGTACAACATTTGCATATATATATATATATATATATATATATATATATATATATATATATATATATATATATATATATATATATATATATATATATATATATATATATATATATATATATAGTGTCATTTCGTAACGTTTCTCGCAATAAAAAAATTACAACCCAGTCACCTTGCCACCGCATGCTTCGCATAACATCGATTCCCATAGTACTTCGGATCTGCCAAATTTGTTGTCCCACAGCAATAATCGTCATCTATCTTGCGTTGATTTCCTTCCATTATCGCCGCATGACCGGCGCTTTCAGGTCACGAACGGCATGCACGCTATCAGCGTGGCTTATCGCTCTTGGTAGGAAAGTGGCCAGCGCCGAGTTTTCAAGAAACGAAGCGCTAGCAAGCCAGATCACGATTATTGTTGTGGGACAAAAAGACACCCTTTTTATTCGATCTTTTTTTAGAGTGACTATCTAACTGCCAGCCTCTAATCTCACGCAGTTTTTCTATTCTGTTCCTTATATCTGTGTTTTATTCAATAAACTTTCAGTTGCTAGTCTCCGCTTGTGTGTGTGTCTTCCTGGTCCCAGTTTATTTCGCGCACTTCTTCGTAGTTATGCATCATCTAGACAACTGCCAAGGAAGTTTCTGCGTGGAGTTTTTTTATGAGCGAATTACCCTGTCGTTAGAAGAAAAAAACTTGATCGATTAAGGTTAACGTGTATCCCACTAGGGGGAGATGCATACAGCTGTCTCTTTATCTAAGACTGGTATTAAACACGTGTTTGAAAGAAAAGATGAAAGATCGAGAGCACCACGTCCGGTGGGTGTTGCTCCGTATGCTTCAACTCATGACGTCAGCACCGGCAGCGCCACACGCCCCTTCAATTACGACCCTTGCAGCTGCGAGGGATTCGGAGTACAAGTTTTCATGTGTCTACCTAGAGCAGGGGTCTCAAACTCATCTCAAGCGGCGGGCCGCAGCCACAGAATTTAGCCCCGCATGAGCTGGGTTAGGGAAGAATGTAAGAGCTGGAGGGGGGGGGGGGGGGGTTAGTTTGTACACATTTTCAGCCAACCATTCCATTGAAAAGAAAAGCTCATCCATTTCTCAAATACGGGTTATTTCTGAAGAAGATTTGGGGCCAGGATTACATTCAACAACATCTCGATACCGATCTCCAAAATGAATAAAATTGCGACGCCGATTCTGCAATGCTGTTTTTGTTTCACGGTTACGCTTTGACCACATGGGGTGCCTAACAAACACAATGCTTTAGACCAGTCACTGGTCTAAAGCATTGTGTTTGTGAGACTCACGCACATGCTTATTATGAATATCAAAAAAATGTTGGGCGAAGACTGTCGTTTGCGGGCCGCGGGCCGTAAACGAGAGGTTCGCGGGCCGCATGTGGCCCGCGGGCCGCGTGTTTGAAACCCCTGACCTAGAGCCTCAGCAACGCGGTTATAAGTAATGGCGAGTGATTAGCCGTGGATGTGGTGCCCGGCCGAGCGCCGCAGTTGATCGTCAAGTCGATAATGCGAAAGCGCGCGAAATAAATAAAAGGCATGCGCCGCAATTCGCCGTGGCTTATCGGGACCGGCCACGCAACGATTAGCATGTCGCAATAAACGTCACTCGCCCCTGAAATCTTGTCTGCTCATTATCGCATGAACCACGCAAAACAAGAGGAGACAAATGCAAAGTACACATTCAGGGACGTGGTTACACGAGAGTTGTAAAAGGGAAACTGTAGTTACGTCACACGTGCTTCACGTCCGCTGCTTCTTTGTATAGCGACGTAAACGCAGCATCGTGCTATTTTCAGATCAGTCAGTTTTGAAAACATTAACAGTTTCATCACTGCAAAAAACAGCTCATTCGTATGGACGGGAATACTAATTGACACAATGAAAACACCAACTCAAAGGGCATGCTCACCTGTAGTTGTTTTCGGAGCCGCAACTGAATCTTGCGGGAGTTGTTATGGAAGTATTCCAGCAACAAAGCACGATACATGAACAGCACGAGTCGTAGAACATCGCGGCGCACAAGCCCACAATGAGCGAGCCCCATGTAACACGACGACGGCCAACGCACGCTTCACCAACGGTAGACACAAAGCTTAGTAACAGATTTCAATGAAGGTGGTGGTGGTGAAGAACATTTAATAACATAAGAGAGGTGTAGAACCTCGTTAGAGGTCCCTACAGACTAGGTGGAGTCTCTATTCCGGGACCCCATTGATTGAAGCCGCCGCCCTGGCTCTCTGTACCAAGGCCCGCTGGGCCTGAAGGTCTGAGCAGCCGAGCAGGGCCGCCTCCCAGTCCTCTCGCGTAGTGTTTGGGTGAGGAGTAAGGGCTGCGTTATTTTGACAGGCCCACATCATGTGGTAGATGCCCGCCACCTCCCCACAGTGCTGGCACTGTCCTGTGACCGTAGGGTCGAAATGTTTTAGTATTGCTGGACACAGCATGGTGCGGCGGGCTCGGCGTCAGAAAGCGCACCGCCCGCCGGAGAAGGGGTTGGAGAGAGCTGGGTGGGAAGGTAGAGGACGCAGATTTGAACTTCCCGCCCAGTTGTTGGGTGTCGTCCCGATTTCCTGTGTGTTTTTGCGTCAGCCTGACTATGTACTCGACTATCAAGGAGCGGTAAGTTGGCACAGGAACTTAATGTTTAGAAAAAATTTATTTACACTATGTACAGAGCATAAATTATGCATGACATATCAGTGCACAGGTATACATTCACATTTTCACCATTGTACATCACAAAAACTAAAACTAACACTTTCCCATAGGGCGAACAGCAGAAGTCAGATCAGCATAACAAAAAATGCACGTAGCTGACAAATGACTAATACAGAACAGGTCGAAAGGGTAAGGAGACAAGTACACCAACTCCGACCCGATGGTGCGGCCTAGCACCATGTAGGCCGAAAAATAAGTTGGACTCGTTAATTCTGAACGTCGACAAAAGGGCATGACCAATGGCGCAGAAACTCGCGCTCCCCCCAAAAAGAAAAGCTCCTCTGAGAGAAACGCGAGGATCTCGCGCCTCATGCGCCCCAAGATTGGCCATAAGGCCCGTCGACGGCAATTCCCAGCGACGGCTTCGCAGCGGTTGCGCCAGAGGCTGAACAGGCCGGCAACTACTAAGAGTGCCGCGAAGCGCCCCCGTGGGAACTGGCCGCTGGACACGAACCCTCGGACACCCTGCCCACGAAAACCAGCATGGACCACACACCAAAAAAGGCGGGCGACCACGCATTCGATCGTCGCATGTCGGTTGGTCTCAACCATGACGCAGTTGGGGCAAGTGGAGGTGCGTACCACCTGCCATCGTTGCAGCCGATCTCGAGTGGGGAGCAAGCCCCAGCCCCATCGCCAAACAAAGTCACGAAGGTGATCTGGCAACGCCGCTGCGACCATGTGCTTCCAAGGGCGACTCATTACCGCATTCCGGTGTCGGGGTACCAAAGACTGCATAAGGGCGGCCATTGTGTCCACCACTTTCGTTTCGGCGACATCGATCGCTGGGCATGTAGTCTCTAGACGGCGGTGGAAGGCCAGGAGGGCACGATACACAGTCGGTAAATGGGAGGACTGCGGACCACAGTTGATAGGACCAGCGGGCACTAGGACACGTAGGGATGGACCTAGGTGGTAACGTGCGAGTGCCTGCGCAGGCGTACCATCATTATTTAAAACGCGCAATAAAGTGCGGAGGGACAGGATGGAAGCTGTGACGGCCACGTCGGGGAACGCGAAGCCTCCTCGGCTGCGCGGTTGCGCTAACGTGGGGCGCGATAATAATTCCGTACCACCAGACCAAAAGAACGAGGTGATTAAACGCTGAACTTTCTGTGAAACGCGGAGCGGGGGTTTGACGGTGTGACACAAGTACCAAAATTTGCCGAGGTAGACCGATTGCGACAAGTACCGGCGTTCTAACAGGGGAAAATCAAAGTGCTTAGCGTCGTCTATGTTTTTTGTTAGAGCTTGTATAACAGATGTCCAGATATTTTCCTGTATACCGAAAGCATTGTAAGTAACACCTAGTATCTCCATGGTGGAAGACCATTGCAAAGGCAACGTGATGTTAATACGTCCGGCAGGGTTTCCAATGAAGAAATACTGGCTTTTTGACAAATTTAACCGAGCACCAGAAATCGCACCGAAATTGGAAAAGGTATTCAGGACGTGCTGCAGTGACTGTTCGTTGTGTATGTACAGAGTAATATCATCGGCATAGGCAGTTACTTTAACTTCAGTGCGGCCAGGGAGGGGTAAGCCACGAATCTGTGGATCTCGTTCGATGGCCCTTAAAAAGGGTTCTAAGGCAAGGACGAATAATACGGGGGAGAGAGGACAACCCTGACGGACTCCTCGTGTAACCTGGAATGGGCGGCTCTCGCGCGAATCTAGGAAAAGGGTACTCTCGGAGTTGGCGTACATAGCGTGAATGAGGCGGATGAGCTTGGCAGGAAAACTGAATGCTTGTAAGACGTTGAATAAATAGGTATGTTCAACGAAGTCAAAAGCCTTTTCCTGATCTAAGGAAACCAGTAACCCCTGTGCGCATCGTCCAGTGGTGTATTGCATTATGTCACGCGTGAGCCAGGTATGACTATGAATGTCGCGGCCCGGAATGGAACAGACTTGGTGGGGAGCTATTAGCGATGGAAGAGACGGACTGATGCGGCGTACCAGAATGTTAGCGAGGAGTTTGTAATCCGAATTGAGAAGGGTGATGGGGCGCCAATCTTCGGGTCGCGTGGATTGGGAGTCTTTCTTGGGTATCAGTGTGATACGGCCGCTGCGGAAAGAGTGCGGGAGGGAAAGATCGTGGAAACAGCGCCTAATGACACGCGACATAAATGGGCCAATAATGGGCCAAAACTGGATGTAGAACTCGACGGGGAGGCCATCGGGTCCAGGGGCCGAACCCTTTTTCATTGCATCTAAGGCGTCTTTGATTTCAGAATCCGATGGTGGCGATAGGAGAGTGTCAGAATCCGCGTTGGAGTAACGGGGTAAATTTTGTAGGAGGGGGTGCAAAGAACCCCCTGCGGCAGAACTTACGCTAGTAGCTGACTGGGCCATAAATTCAAAGTGGCGCGTGAAGGCCTGGAAGTCGCGCGAGCCATTAGCGGCAGGAGCTATAGGGTGCAGCGTGTGTGCAGGCGAGCCGCACGGACGGATGAGCGCCCGGCGTGCATACCGTAGGACCTCAGGGTGCGCACATGGCGCACGTCTGCAGCGCCAAGCTGCCGCTGGAAGTGAAGAGGCGCGCATTATACGCTGGTACCTGTCCACTAGCTCTGCTTGCCATGCACGCATGACGGGAGAGGGGCAAGGGTCTCGGTGAGCAATGCGGATTGTCTGCATTAAAACGTTAGCGTCTTGTGTCACACGAGCGCGAAGTGCCCTACCCGACGCACTACAATGGTGACGCCATTGTTCTTTCAGATCATCCCAGTCAGTGAGATCTGCGCCAATAAGTGATGCGCGTAGTGCTCGGGACAAACCCTGGGCCGTCTGATAGTCTTGAAGGACGCGGCAATCCAGACGCCATGGCCTCTGAACCGCCCGCGTCCCCGCAGGCAGGTGTAGAGTCAGCGCAACCGGGCGATGGTCACTTATATACACGGGCGTAGGTGGTAGCGACAGCACCTCGACATTGCGTACGAAGGCCATGAGGCCGGGGGGATACATATGTTCGATCAAGCCGGCTGCTCGATGTTGCGCGACGCCACGTATAAACATACCTTCCACCATACGTACGGTCATGTACATCAGTCAGTAACAACTGTTGTACGAGACGCTCAAGTTCTTTAGCATTCCAGTTAGACCGGCCGCGACCTGGACCTCGGACGTCAGTATGGGAGTCTAAGACACAGTTGAAATCTCCTAAGAGTACTAAATGCCGAGAATTTAAAAGGTAAGTGTCTAGAGAGCGAAAAAATGTGCCAGAGTTTGCGGACACTGCCGGCCCATAGACGCCAACAAATCTGATGCGCAGAGAAAAGAAAGTGCAGTCGAACGCTAGCACGCGTCCGAAGGCATCGAAGGTAATATGGTGGTCGCGCAGAAGGCTGCGGTTAAAAACAATAACTCCGATGGCAGCAGCATTCCTCATGACAGTAAATGAAGCCACCAGATGTGACTGCTACCCCATCTATCCCTTATCGAATAACCTCCACAATGGCCCGGGACACAAACGCACCTGGCTTCTTTTAAAGTCTTCTCCAGCCGTTAACAAATCGACTGATAGTTAATAAAAAGAATGACGCATTGAACGCAGCGTAGTGGCTCTAACCGAAACAATATGTAGAGTAATCTCACAAGCTTGAGACGACGTCATTCGTAAAGGTACTGAGCGCAAACACATGGCGAGGAACGAGAGAACAAAGATGTAGCGTTCTCTCGACTAAAATTACAACATTATCAGGGCGTCGTAAGTACCCTCGTCCTCTTTTCCTCAAACAAATATTATATGTTGGTGTCGAGGTCGAATAGAGTCGGCACCTAGCGGCGAGCGAGCGACCCCCCCCCCCCTCGTAGTGTGGATGGCTCCTTGCGTCGTCTGCTCTAGCCACAACGTGTCCGCATGTGTGCGGACGTCATGCACTTCCTCAAAGGGCAGCTTACTCCGTTGTTGTAGCCCGGTCTCAAATGCTTGTACGTATCCCTACACAATATACCCAATCATTTCTCCTTCCGCCGCTTATATTCAACCTAATAGGTGAGTGTACGCACGTGTGATTGTGGCGCTAGGTGTAATCATCGTACCGTACATGCACTCAAATCAATCGAATGTGGGAACCAGTTTGTCATTCAGGTATGTACTATCGCGCTCAGTATGAGCTACATCGTGGGAGCGCGTGGCCAAGAGCACTGTAAAGTTGTACAGTGGTGCCGATCGTGGTGCCTCGCTTTGCTTTCACGCTCGTCCTCGTTTTGCCCTGTCGTGATGTCAGCTCCGAAAACGATAACGGCCGCCGTGGCTTGACACACAGACTTCGAATTTTCTTCAGTAAAACTAAATAAATGGCAAAACGTTCCTTCAAGTAAAAGAGGGCCAGGGTGAAAGCAAGCAATAGGGAGTGGTGCACACTTACAGGAATAGCCAAACTCTCTCCCAATAACTCGAAAATATGGCACGATCGGCGCCACTTTACAGCCTTGCAGAGCGCTGGGCCACGCGCTCGCGTGATGTAGCTCATACTGAGCGCGATAGTACATCACAGTGCATCACGTAGTGCGTCACATACCGCAAAGCATAAACTAGCTTCTGCAAAGGCTGGTTAGCGGTAAGACAGACCTCAAGTTCTGCACTTCTATAACAGTAAGAAAGTAAAAATGCGGATACGTGTTCACGCAAACAGAAAAAGAGAGTGCATAAAGTTCTGCTTCAACTCATTACACAGAAATAAAGGCTTTTTTAAGCAGTCACTTGAGCGAAAACTAAACACTTACTTAGTTTAGTAACGCAACACCATTGCTATCGTAGTACAGTCGGAACACGAGCTAAACACGTACAAATAAAACAAGAAAAAACATCGTGGACAGTGCGAAAACGCATGACTATCGCCGCAGGCCAGCACCGAATTCAATGGCAGATTGCGCTTATCGCACACGTAATAGGAACGTTAGGCCAGTTTGCTGCATTAATGTGCCAATAGAGCAGGGGTCTCAAACACGTGGCCCGCGGGCCGCATGCTGCCCACGAGGCTCTCGGTTGCGGCCCGCGGCCCTCCCATGACTGTCTTCGCCCCACTTTTTTTTAAATTTTCTGATCTAGTATGTTCGTGAGCCACAGACATGACTGGTCTAAGGCATTGTCTCCGTGAGGCAGCCGATGTGTTCCCCTTGTTTTGAAACATAACCGTGAAGCAAAATTATATTTCACAATCGGAGTCCAGATTTGAGTCATTTTGGACGACATATTGTTGGAATCCTGGCACCAAATCTCCTTCACAAATGACCTGAATATGAGATATGGTAAAATTTTCTTTCAAATGGCAGCGTTTGCAGGCAAATTGTACAAATCCCCCCCCCCCCTTCCCCCCCCCCCACCCCGGCCCTCGCGTGACTAACTTGTGTGAATGCGGCCCGCTGGCTGAGGCTAGTTTGAGACCACTGCAATGGAGGGTGTACATGCCACCATTAGGCTCCAGTCAATGCGCGTTTTTTCGCCGACAATCAGAGTTGCCAGTTTCGCTTATAATAAGGGGATTCGGGATTCTTTTTTCGGCTAGCCGCTCGTTAAACTTTCCAGTCGCTTGTCGCGTTTTTGTGGGCTTATTTGCATTTTTTCCTGCAAATGTAGTTATTTTAGTGGTCATCACGTTCACTAACCGCTTGTTTGTCGATGACCTTGAGTTGTTGAGGGCTTAAGTCAAACATACGTTGGAGGAATTAAAAAGAAAACACGTTCATCATGCATTTGCATAGTCCACTCCACCGAAAGTAGACTATACCCTGGAGACAGTGTTAAACAGTAAATATGTGCTTTCGGTCTAATTAGCGCATTTGCGCTGAGCAAAATAATTAAGGTGATTTTTTTCAAATCCTTCTTGTACTTGAGCGACATGTTCTATAAGTAAAATATGTTCAAGAATGAAATAATTCATTAAGTTCCCGCTTCTTTTGGGCTTCATCGCGAAAGTCGCGCCGCTTTTTTCCAGCTTCTTTTGTGGTGATTATTCGCTTGTTAGCTCGGTAGCATCTGGCAACACTGTAGACAATCGACTCAAACCACTCAGAGCTAAGCGCCGCTGTGTACATTTGGACACGTGCCACCAACCGCCTATCCACACTAACGCGGCGACGGTGCTGCCACCTGTAGCCCCATAGGCGTGCGCACGAGGGGGGGGCAGAGGGGGGCGCCCCCCCCACCCTAGTCACCTAAGAAGGGGGGGGAGGGCGCTGCGACGAATCTTCGCCACCCCCCCCCCCTGACGGGGAACCCTGCGCACGCCTATGTGTAGCCCGATTTCGCGGCGGATAGTCAGATAAAACTTCAGAAGCCTGCGGCATTTCCTTCGCGATGGCAGACATAATTAGAGGCTTAATTAGAAGACAGCTGCGCACAGATCTCCCATTGCGGGTAGTACACAGTACTCTAAATCGTTCGCGTTTATTTATAACGACAGGGCATAATTGCGGCAGCTACGCACTACAAAGACAGTGGGAACTGTGGTACAAAGACTACAAAGACTGTGGTACAAAGACTGTGGAAACACCGGAGCTCGGCCCTCCCCTCCTCTATAGAATATTTTCCGCGAGACATCTGGTCGCCGCCATCTTGGGCTGTTAAGTCGATGTTTTCTTGTTCTTGATTATCGCGATGTGAATTAATAAGGCCATAAAACGTCGTATGCACCAACCCAACTGTTTTCATGCGTATGCGTCTACCGTAACACTGTTAGTTTAGTTGTCAAAGATACAAAACACAAAGGTTAACAGCCCAACATGGCGGCACTCAAACCCGTCCGTAAAATAGTCTATACTGCCACACGTGCTCCTTTCTTTCTACTTTTATGTTACAGCCCCATTACACGTGTCACTGCCGCCTTGCGCAAACCGCGCCCGAATGAATGGGAACCACCTAAACAATCCAAGAACCTTCCGATGAGATTGCGCGCGTAACGCGAACATTAGCGTTTGTTCTGGAACTTACGCGGTCGCTAGCGATAACGCTGGAATCTTCTATGCTGGAAGATTAAACGCTGCGCAAGAAACACGAGGTCTACAAGGAACACTTACAACAGACGAGCGCGAACTATCAACGAAAGTTTATTCGAAGAAAGATATATAATAATATCTGGGGTTTTACGTCCCAAAACCACGATATGATTATGAGAGACGCCGTAGTGGAGGGCTCCGGAAATTTTGACCATCTGGTGTTCTTTAACATGCGCTGACATCGCACAGCACACGGGCCTCAACCATTTCGCCTCCATCGAAATGCGACCGCCGCGGCCGGGATCGAACCCGCGACCTTCGGGTCAGCAGCCGAGCACCGTAGCCACTGTTCCACCGAGGCGGACTATTCGAAGAAACACGAATACTTATACATGTAAAAAACAACAACACGATCACGTGCTCTGGCTCTATCGCGACATGAAGGTAATCTCTTTTGGTTCAAGCGCTACTGACGCGCAACTAATGCAAGTGTCTCCTGCGCGCGCAATGTAAAATGCTTCGAGGATCTCCCTCTCTAATCTATCGCCGGATTGTGCTAAGAATTTTGTATGATTAAGAAATGGACGGCAGTTGCAGCGCTTACAGTGCTCTGCCATGTGCCCGCCCGCGTTGTTGTTTACCGTCCAGTTGTGCTTTCGCTCCCTCTCATTGTAGCAGCGCCCCGCTTGACCTATATACACTATGTTGCATGTTAGGGGCACTTCGTAGACGACATCGTTTTTGCATTAGGTGTACTGTACCGCGTGCTTCTTGGTGCAGGGATCCGGTCTCACTGTGTTTATCATCGGACAAATCTTGGACAACTTACACGGAGCACTGAAAACAAGATTCACATTATGTCTTTGCGCAACACTCTTCAGATTGTGCGATACCTTATGCCAATAGGGGATTACATGCACCCTATTTTTATCGCCTAGTTTTAGGGGCGAAGCTCCTTAAGCTGTGGGTCGTGCGTCCTCGATGTATGTAGTTGTAGGTAGCCACCTCTCGTTTAGTTCTTGGAATGTCCGCTAGATGGCGGTACTTGTATATGATGAATATATTTAGGGGCGAAGCTCCTTATGGCATCACCTCGGCGGTCCTCGGTTGTTCATGCATTCAGAGTAGCCAGTAGGCACTGGCTTTCGACCTCCAAGGTAGTGCCTGTTTGAGATGTCTCCTGTGCGTGATTAAACAATAAAAAAATTCACAACGTACATGTAAAATTAAAGTGAGCTGCGAGTCGCCATGACTCTCATCGACCCTTTAGTATAAATGCGCCCGATCTCACGTCGTTGATGATGTACTGCGCAGAATTCGCGGAAGATTGCCGGTTTACCCAGGCACTTCCGAAGCTTCGCCCACTCATCATCATTCACTCCGTGGATATGGTGTCGTCATCTCCAGTTCTCGTCTCGTTTCCGAGAGGGCGCTGTCCTATAGACATGCGTACAATATGGCGGTTGGGTGAAGGTACGCTAGATGGCGTTGGCGGTGCAGCTGCTCTCCGATTGCGCGGACCGCCGTACGAGTGCGCTTACCGGATCGTGCTGCTTGGCGGACCATGGATGACGACCGGTCGATGAAGTTTGAATAAAATTTCACACACCCTATCGCTTTGA
This sequence comes from Rhipicephalus appendiculatus, assembly GCA_030522465.1. Taxonomy (NCBI): domain Eukaryota; kingdom Metazoa; phylum Arthropoda; class Arachnida; order Ixodida; family Ixodidae; genus Rhipicephalus; species Rhipicephalus appendiculatus. The sequence goes on along the minus strand of JALIZH010004401.1, from coordinate 5,824 downwards.
TTACTGCTGGGCGAAACCACTGAAGATTTCACGGTGTAACCATGATTGCTTCAGTCACCATAACTCTCATCGACCCTTTAGTATAAACGCGCCCGATCTCACGTCGGTGATGATGTACCGGGCAGAATTCACGGAAGATTCACGGTTTACCGATGAACCTCCGCAGCTTCGCCCACTCATCATCATTCACTCCGTGGATATGCTGTGTTTTTTTTCTTTCCTACCCGGCTGCCTTTATTGTTTGAGCTTTTGAAGAAGCTCCTCGCAAACGCTGGACACTAAATATGATGGAAAGCCCGATTGGGTAAGCCTGATTACCTGGTTTTGAAAGCTATAGTTTCTACTTGCGCCGGGCTTACTTAGTGCTTCCTTTAAGCACGTCATTGCGACTCCCCTTTTGACTAATTTAGAGTGCGCACTGTCATATGAAATGAGCCGCTTCATCGCCCGTGGCCTGTACTCCCAGCACGCATGCGTATTCATCAAAGTGAGCTTTACATCTAGGAAGCGAATGCAATCAACACTAGGCCGCTCACACATGAATTTTAGAGCCTCCGATGTGCTTCTAAAGGTGTCAATTATTGCTTCTACTGTGCGCTCTAGCATTGGACCTGCAACTTCATTAACAACCACGAGATAATCATCGACATACATGAGAACCGTCCTTCTAGTCCTCGTGTTTTTTGCGCAGCGTCTAATCTTCCAGTATGCTACACCAACTCGCCCACATCAAGCTCCTTCTGCTTCAAAATCTTCGATGACAAATGTATAAATGCCGAGGTGCTTCCCCGCTTGGCAGATTATCGACGGCCGACCCTCTGCTCGCCGCTATCAGTGTATAGCATGCGTTGTTGTAGTCCGAGTTTTAGGGGCGAAGCTCCTTAAGGCGGCACCCGTTCGTCCCTCGTCGTAGTCGTAGTCGTAGTGCGTAACAAGTCTTACGCTTTGACCTCCAAGGTGGTGCCGGTGGGAGATTTCTCCTGTGCGTTGTCGAACAATAAAAAATTCGCAGCGTGCGCGTTAACTAAAAGCCGAATTCTTCTGTCTCTCATTCCCCATTAGCAGCCATTGGCATTTCTCCTGTGCGTGATTAAACAATAAAAATTTTGTTCAAAACGCCGTTGATTGATGAAATAAACCAACGAAAGACGCCAGATGTTTTCTAAAAGCAAAACGAAAAGACGCCAGATGTTTCTAAAACAAAACGAAAAGACGCCAGCTGCTTAACGAAAGACGCCAGGTGTTTTCTAAAGCAATGGTTTTATAATCAAAACCATATCGCGATACAGGTTTGTAGTTGACGATGCTCGTTGCCGTCGGTGTGTGCTCGTATGGATAAGGATGCCGCTGCAACCAGTGCAAGAACCACTTAGCTTACATTTCACCGACCACAAAGCGGTCATAATGAAAGGACAACGGAAACCAGCAATAAAAGTTTGATAAAACATTTAATCAATCGTTTCACGTCATTTTTATCGGGCGAATTAACGGAAGAAATTTCACGGTTTAACCGATGATTACTTCCAGGAGCTTCGCCCAATCTCATCATCATTCACCTCGTGGATCTGCCGTCAATTTTTTTAGGGGTGAAGCTCCTCAGGGTGTGGGTCATTCCCTCCTCCGTACATAGTATGTAGCCACCTCTAGTTTATGAATTGCTCAATAGATGGCGTTGTGTGTATATGTCCTTGGAAATAATATCACTAGATGCCGTTAGTGGTTTTTCGTATACGTTGATGATTAAAGATGATAGATGGCGCTGTTATAATAAGAAAAGGGGCTCGCTCTTGGAGCGCTTTCTCTTTCGCTCGGAGTCGCGAAACCAGGACAGCCGGTATCTGCGGAGCATGCGGCGGCTCCGGTACTCACGGCGGCACAACCCATAGCCAAGGACGCGTGGCTTTCACAACTCACAGCAGCGTTCTGTGGCGATGCATGCGGAGGCGAAGCGTTGCTTCGAGCACTGGTGTGGACTTCGGCGTCTGAGTAGGTGACATCGTCTTGCTCTGTCGTGGAACGCGAACTGGCGTTGTCGCTGAGGCTGGGAGCGCCCGGAACACAAGTCGGCGACGCTCGTGCCCAGCTCACGATCGAACACCCAGGATCATGCAAAGACGTGACACGTGTTGTCACGTCTTTGCATGATCGAACGTGACACGTGTTGTCACGTCTTTGCATGATCGAGTGGGCAATGTACGGGGGGGATTCACGGTTACCCGAATGATCCCTCCGAGCTTCGAACACTCACCATCATTCAGTTCGTGGATATGCTGAGATTTTTTTTTTGCGTGTAAGTATCCCAAGAAAGACTATCGTCTTTGAAAATCTGAACGACTTAAAGTAATGTGAATTTCCTGTGGTAGAGCTTTGGTCAGCTGTACTGACCAGTTGTGTTTAGAGAAATTTAATATCACAGACGGTGGACATCACTAATGTTTCAACACAATGACCAGTGGTGCAGTGTGATCACTGCAAGTGGAGCCAGTTAACAATGAACAGACCAAGCATTCTTTATCCAACAACCTACCCACTTACACCGGGCACACCCGCTATCCATTCCATTCTGCATTTGCCCAAATGCGAAAAATGAACTATCGATTGAAAGTGAAGGTAATGCATTGTAAATAGCGCGAGGGTTTAAATCAAAACAATCTGTAGAAATAATATCGTGAGCCCTAGATGGCATATGCAGGTCTGCAATCCGAATGAAGACATGCAGCGTACTCAAGCGACTGCATCGAGATTGCGAAGAGCTTCTATGAGAGAGGTATCGGTATTGTGCAGTTCAATTACTCGGATAGCGCAACCATTGATGACCGGTGATATGATAGTGAAGAGATACAGAGAGATTCCATATAGAATGGGTCTCTTTTCCCATGGGCTTACTTCATTGCCATTGCTGATGCGTGTGATTTAGTGAAGGATATTGGACGAATTTTCCTTAAAGGACCCCTGACGCGGTAACATAAGAATTTGTATTTAGACAATTCAAATTGTTGCGTGCCCAATGAAGATCATTATACCACAAGAATTTCTCAAATGGGTTCATTAGGAGCCGAGAAAACCACTATTTTGAAGCGGCGCGATAACATGATGCATACGAAGAGACGAGCTTGAAACCCTGCCTCTCGCCGTGAGTCCCCTTCGCAAGCAAAATCCCTTCCCTGCCCTCTTCTTCATCGGAGCCCGATGATCACATGACGCATACTCATCAACACGTCATGCAGCATACAAGGTCACGTGCGCATGACATGTCCGAGCCAGCCAGAGCACGTGAGCGGTGTTGCGTTGTGTCGCGGTTCTCTGTGGTGTACTGTCTCTTTCTGCGGGATGGCCTGGGTGCGCGCAGGTTTGGAGAGCACCATAGATCGGCACTTTAAGGGAGTACTCACTCAAACTCACTCACCACAATTTTTTCGGCCCTCGCACTCACTCACGTTCACACTCACGTCCACTCACACTCATGAGTACTCACTCACGTTCCCACTCACCTCCACTCACACTCATGAGTACTCACTCACGTTCACACTCACGTCCACTCACACGCATGAGTACTCACTCACGTTCACACTCACACTCGTGAGTACTCACTCATACTCAACTCACCACGTTCAAATGAGTGTGAGTGAGTGTGAGTTGAGTGCACTCCTGAGTGAGTGTGCCGAGTTCCATAGGTCGGCACTTTAAGGGAGTACTCACTCAAACTCACTCACCACAATTTTTTTCAGCCTTCGCACTCACTCACGTTCACACTCACGTCCACTCACACTCATGAGTACTCACTCACGTTCACACTCACGACCACTCACACTCATGAGTTCTCACTCACGTTCACACTCACGTCCACTCACACGCATGAGTACTCACTCATACTCAACTCACCACGTTCAAATGAGTGTGAGTGAGTGCACTCATGAGTGAGTGTGCCGAGCTATGGAGAGCACGGATCACGGATCCCTACCGTGACATACCACGTCGCACCGCTGAAACTGGGAAACCTTGCGGGTGAGTGCGAAGCCTTGTGCGCTACGCAGCTTTCGCACCAGACCATGCTGCGCCGGCGACATCGCGAGAGAAAACATGCCAAGTGCTGATGCCGAGTGCCTAGTTTAGTCAGCATGCGCTCGACCTTAGTATTTTTTTAACGCGCTCATGCTGCGGCTTTAGCGCGGTTACCTTGCGTGGATGCGTCGCGGGCGTTCTGCGAAAAGGAGAGAAAATTTCGGTGTCCCTCTGTGCACACACCGTGGTCCATGCAAATCTGTTCTTGTGCTGTTTGAATCACGGTTATTACTGGTGTTGCATCTGTGAATACATTGCGGAGCTTCGCAAAGTTCAGTTTCTATATCGCTGGTCTTCCCGTGCCGCAGCATACACTTTGCCTCTCGTACACCTTGACCTGACATTTCCAAATCATTGGAAGGTTATAAAAAAGCGCAAATCCATTGTTTCCTCGCCTCATGCAAGCGGCGCCAACAGCGCGGCATGGCGCGGCCGCCTTTCCGACCCTCGGTGGCGAGCGCCGCGGTGCGGAGGAGGAGCGGGCAACGCCCACCTGTGAAATCACACTCTCTCCCATGCTCTCTCCGTGCGATTGGGACGGCCAGACAGAAACCCGCCGGCGCGCCATCTCGGAGGCCAGGGGAGGAAAACAAATAGTTGCGTGCGTCGCCGCAAGGACCACTCCACGCACGTTCGCCAACCTTTTCTCCCAGGGTGACGTTATGCGGCGCACACTCGCGCTGGCGGCGGCCCGGAGTTTCCGCTCCTGTCTTAGTCGCTCCGGCCTTGCGGTGTTGCAATTTTTTTTCTACCACGACTTCGCGCCTTCGGGCGCGCAGCCCTTCTAAGGGCTACTAACACGGATGGGACCGCCGGACCTTAGGTACCGGGCGAAAGCACACCAGTCCCTCACTGGTAAACACTCTCCACGGCGGGGGAAACGCCTTGCCAAGGAGGCGGCTGCTTCAGCGTCTTCGTCGACGCACCCCGTACAGTAGCAGGAGCCCCCCAGCCCCTTCCAAACAGCAAAGCTCGCCCCCCGGGCGTGCCAGAGAAGGCGAGCTCCTCTCAGTGCACCCCTTCTCCAGCGGATACAGAGGACACCACCACGTCTGCATCTAGCTCCTCCTGGGAGCACAACACACCTCCCTCGTCACCCGCCATTTCGGCAGCAGCGTGGGAGGAAACTGGAGCGGCTACATTCCGCTTTCCTACTCAATATCCTCCTCTCCTTTCCCGTCCGGCCACCAATACCTCTGCGCCCGAACTCAAGTCCCGTGCGGCACTTCCAACACTGGAAAACCGAGGCGGCACCATCATCTCCCGACCGGTGGGCAAGCAGTCAAACCTTCTCGCCGTGTCGCGCGATGCCATGTGGAATTTCCGGATTTCCCGCAACCCGGCGCGTCCGCGTCAACTACCAACGCAACCTTGTGGCCGTGGACTTATTACCATCCGGAGACCCTTCGACACTGCTTCAAGTTCAAAGGATTCGCGACGTCCGCGTCAAGTCCAAGTTTCTCGTGGACAATACCTGCGTGGGCACTGTTTACGGTGTCGACTCGGACATTGACGCAGATCACATCAACGCCAACCTCGTCTCAGCCGTCACGGTTGTCTCGTGCTGTATAGTACCGATGTAATGGTTAGTGGTGTATACCAGCGAACGTTATCCTTTTCTCCCTTGCCTTTATAGATTAGGTTCGTCCTACTTCTTCGCCAACTGTCCGGTATTTGCCTGTCCTGTAAGCATTTTTCCCGCCGCAGCGTCATCTAGCGTCAGGGATGTTTTGCCGCCATGTCGGTGTGTGGGCCTTTGCGG
>JALIZH010004397.1:0-14287 GCA_030522465.1 Rhipicephalus appendiculatus | reverse complement strand
GTGACGGCGGTGCTTACCAAGTTAACTAAGGGCCGAGGCCAGAAATCTAGAAATAGATAAAAGCGGGGGCACAATTAGGGGCACAGATGACCATCGAGCGTAAACTCGAGATATGATGCCACCCTGAGACGCTGAACATAACTGCAAGCACATTCTTACCTTGTTTAATATGACGCTGTTCAACAAGGCTCAACTGTCGTAAGCGCAACTTCAGCGGCTAAATATTATCCGAAAGTAGAGCAACCGTGGGGTACTGGCGCACAGAGGAGAAGAGAAATCTAAATAATGAGCAGATATTAAAGAAGGAAGACGTGCATAGGCGGACGAAGGCAATCGTGTAGCGGGGTTCCAGCGAGCCAGAAGGAAAGGAGCATCTCGGCAGCGGCTCGTGTCGCTGGTTCGATCCGGCAGAGCTGCCTGCTCGTTTCTAGCTGGCGAAGCGGGGCGGTTCGCGGGAGCTGGCGCGGTCGCGGGCCGTGGGGCCATTGAGTGATGCCGGTGGCGAAGGCGAGGAAGGACAGCGAAGGCCCTGCAAAAAACGGGGGAAGGAATCGGGGGGTGACCGGCGGCCGCTGCCTCTGGAGCGGTGAAGACGTGATTAAATAATTGATCGAGGCGGCGGCAGAGGCCCCCGCCGCCGCTCGTCCGGCAGAACGACCGGCAGGAAGCCCAGAGCGGGAGGGCGCCGTGTTCGCTTCATTAAATGCCTGCCCCGCACGAGCGCTGGTTTCGCTTCTACGGCCTGTGCTCCTCTCTTTCGGTATTTTTTTAATTTTTTTTTTCGCTTCTTGAAAGCCGAGAGGTTGGAGCCCGCGCTTCGGCGCGTCCGAACCGGCTTTCCGTTTGGTGGGATTCCTTGTGCGGCTGGTAAAAGTGAATGAGCGCCCGCCTGCACGGGGCCTAGACCGCCGCTCGCTGGCATCTACGAGATCTATCTGTACATTTCATGGAACAGGTTGCGCAAGGTACTACTCCTTTTCCGGCTTGAACTATCATCGGCATTACGTTTTAGACGAACGCGACGGGGACTGGCGTCGTGTCGAGCGCTTTTGAATATCACAGGCTTTTTGCGCACCATCGGATGGCAGTCACCGTGAAATAACAGAAAAAGAAGGGAAAAACATGCGGTAGCCCCCCCCACCACACCTCCTGGGCTATAGTGTGTTGGCGCGGTGATCGCAACTGACGTGTGGTGGAGATAGAGGGCGTCAGATTGACACTGTCATCTTTTGATTGCGGTTTGTCCAGATGCATTGCGCATGGGAAGAAAGGATATGAGCGAATCGAGTCGATACGCTGCCGATCACTACACCTGCGACTACGATGGGACATCCTCCTTTTCTTCCTCGGCGTTATATAGCTGCTGCTGGTAAACCTGCTTCAGTGTAGCGTTTTCTTAATGTGCGAATACAATCACATTCTTCTCCACTTGAGAAGTATTGAGAAGATTACCGGCTGTGGTAGTACTTAGCACGTACCGTGTCGCGTTACTAAGCTCGAGGGGCGGGGTCGATTCCCTGCCACCACGCTAGCATTTCCATAGGGGGCGAAACGCAAAGAACACCCGTGTGCTTATGCTTGGGTACCCGTTTAATAAATCCAGGTTCTCAAAATTAATACGGAGTCCCTCCCTACGGCGTGCCTCTTAATAATATCGTGGTTGTGGCACGCAAAACCACAGCAATATTTAAGTATGGCAAATATTTTGAGAAGGCAAGAACAGTATTGAGACAGCAAAGCTATTGAGAAATGTCGACGCTACCAAAAGGCAAAATATCTTATACTGTTTACCCACATATTCCGTTGATCCGGAGGCAATTGCCGGGCGGATTCCAAGGGCTGACGTATCGGCCCCCCCGAAACGCACCACAAAAGCACGGACAATTTAAGGGTATAGGTCTTTTTAGTGCGCCAGCAAAAGCCGGTTGTGGTCCGAAAACAAGCCACATCCAAGATTTGATAACACAAAATATATTCGCAGTTAAGGCAGTACAGACATCACATAGCTGATTCAATCCCAATACAACCCACATGAATCTAACGAACCATGGGGAACAATTATTCACGTGCGCACAAATCCAAGGACTCACGAATATTCTAGAACAATTAAAATCATTTCATATTCGCTGACTTGTCAAGTCCCTTCAAGTTATAGACTTTATCGTTGAACAGTCATTGCCCTTCGCAGTCGGTGATCGCATGTCTCCTCGACAACACTCATCAAAACTATTCACTGCTCCCACTGCTTCATCTCTCGATACTTCAAAGATCGACTGACGTCATTACACGACATCAGAACACGAGTTCTCCGGCCGACTAAGCCACGTTTCACTTGAACATAACGACTACCTTTATTGGCTGACTGACTGACTGTTCTACGCCGCCGCGCGCTTATATCGGCTTGCACCCGGGCTTGCGAAGCTTCTGCAAGATTCATAGCTGGTAGATGCAAAACAGCGCAAAGTGACAGGGACTGAAAAAAAAAAAAATCACGCGATATCCACGAAGTGAATGATGATGAGTGGGCGAAGCTCGATCGTTTTCATCCATGGCAGAAAGGGAATGTGTGGTCTGGAACGCGCTTATACTTCATGGTCATCAGCGTCATCGTCATCGTTATCATGTGTAGTGGGTACATTCCACTATACTGGAACGCGCTTATTCTTCATGGTCATCAGGCGTCATCGTCATCTTTATCACGTGTAGTGGGTACATTCCACTATACTGGAACGCGCTTATACTTCATCGTTATCACGTGTAGTGGGTACATTCCACTATGAACGCGCTTATTCTTCATGGTCATCAGGCGTCATCGTCATCTTTATCACGTGTAGTGGGTACATTCCACTATACTGGAACGCGCTTATACTTCATCGTTATCACGTGTAGTGGGTACATTCCACTATACGTGGCTACCTACCTACCTACCTACCTACCTACCTACCTACCTACCTACCTACCTACCTACCTACCTACTACTACTACTACGACTACAGAGGAGGGACAGACCCACACTTTAAGGAGTTTCGCCCCTAAAAGGGTGGGCACAACACGAGCGCTGTTGTGTCCACCCTTTTCTCAGTCCCTGTCATTTCGCGCTGTTTTGCATCTACCAGCTATGAATCGTTGCCAACTTGCCCAGTTTTCAATCCTGTTATTCTACAAGATTCATCTGTGAGTAGCTCAGCGAAAGCTTTAGGAATGGGCTAGTTCCATCTCGCAGGTTCGGCTCGCGGTGGCTTCTCTCGGTATTGCATCATGTCTCCTTTCGTGATATTTCCAGAGTTTACCCGAGCTTTTGATCCGAGGCTGCTTGTTGTCGGCGGCAGCCTTGAGGGGGCGAGCGAGTGGGCTTTGGGTGCATGTTGATATTGTTTTAGATGTGAAGCATCTTATGACGAAGCTTAATCCGGTGGTGGTGGTGTGCCGCGTGCCCTCCCTTACTGCGCATGCGCAAACCCTTTAATAAATAAAAAACCTCCTTCCCCTCTCTCTCCTCTAGGCATCCCTCCCCGCGGCAACAACACCATCACTGCGCATGCGCCTCCCCTCCTCTCTCCCCTCCTACGCTGCCCCCCTCTCTGCTCTAGGCATCTTTGCCCGCGGCGTCCACACTTCCACTGCGCATGCGCGTCCTCTCTCTCTCTCTCCTCTCCTACGCTCCCCCCTCTAGGCATCCCTGCCCGCGGCGTCCACACTCCCACTGCGCATGCGCGTCCCCTCCTCTCTCTCCTCTCCTACGCTCCCCCCCTCTCTCGCCTCGCGACGCCGACACAGGCAGCGTCTGCTAGCGAGTTTCTTGGTTGAAAGAACCCACTGCTCGCGCTGCACAACCGTTCACTGGCCACTCCGTATATATGGCAATGGATTTTGACCTGCAAGGTGGTGCCGGTGGGAGATTTCTCTTGTGCGTTGTTGAACAATAAAAATTAGCAGCGTGTGCGTTAACTAAAAGCGGACTGCGGGTCTCTGTGTCCAGTCGGAGTCTTCTGTCTCTCATTGCCCATTAGCAGCGATTGGCATGTTGCAGTAGGAAACACCGCTCCATCACTGCGTGCTTTGCGCCTCCCAGTTTTCTCTCCTACGCAACGCTGCGATGAGCGCCAGCGTCAACGCCGCCGCCAGTGTAAGCGCTAGCGCCCGCTGCTTCACATCTACACATGGTTCCCTTTAGCGGGAGATGGTGTAATTTTTTTTACTATGAGCGCGCTCTCTCGAGGCTAACCGGCGTATCCGGGATTTCACGCCGTCATTTGAAATCGGCAACGTGCGCCTAATTAGGCGCTCGTTTGTGACACCAACTTAGAGCATAACTTACACCCTTACAAAAATTTGTACCAACCGTCAATAGACATTTCATTGGGAAAAGTCTATAAAACCTACCAACGGTTAATTGAAAGTCGTTACACCGTCCTATATACCAGCAACCAACAATCCGTCGACTATTGGCCACCGATAACCATTAAAAATTTCCCTAAAAACTTTCAATAGACGCTAAAGGAACGTTAAATTGAAAGTTGTTAGATAGTTTTTAAACGTGCTGCAACCAACATTTAGTCGACTATTGGCGTCCGATAACCAATTGAAAGTTCCTTTACAACGTTTAATAGACGCTAAAGAAACATTAAATTGAAAGTTGTTACACTGTTTTGCAAGCATCCTACATACCTGTTACCAATGTTTCATCAGCTATTGGTCATTGAAGTGTTGTTGATGTATATAGGCGGAGAGTTTTCATTGTGCCGGAGGCGGCGGGGCCCGGCTTGCTCTTCTTCTACATTCTCTTTGGCGCCTACATCGCGATATCAGTATGAATATCTCTTGTGATGACTACAGATTTATTTTTCAACTTTCAACTTTCCGGGGGGGGGGGGAGCGAGCCCCCCCCGTACTCTCCGCGCCTATGATCTTGCCTAATAAGATTATTATTGCTTTAGGAGAACGGTCGAATGTAAATTCACTTCTGTGCTGCGTGCCCCAGTCACCTTTGTTTGCATTACAGAAGGGCCTACACCTTCACTTGGCCGTACTCCCAAATTGAGAATGATCTCAAGTAGGCAACATAGCTTTAATAAAAGTTGCTGTAAAGTGCAATAAAGCTTTGCATAATGTAGTTCTTAAACACACCACATGCTTGACATTGTGTTATTTCCAGCAAGGCAGTTTCAAGTTTACTGTAAACATTAAATGATATGTAAAGTCCAGAAATGTTGGCACAAAATATATTTTGAAAGTGTGCCAGCACCTCTGACTACATGTCAACTATATCGACACCTGAAGTGAGTGACTGAAGTTCTTATTGATGTCACCAGAGTTCCTGTCCAACTGACAAAATTAAGGCAAAACAATTTTTGAAGTAAAATGTTTATTTTTTAGCACCATGTGTGATTGAATGCATAACAATAAGTGTTGTGATATAGCACAGAACCTCCAAAAAGCACTTCATGCGTAAACTGCCTACAGTGTGGCTAAACGACAATTAAATGGTAAGGAATGGATCATTTGCATAAATAAAAAATTAATTGTAATAAGCAGACTATATATACGAGGGGACGTCAAAAAGTATACCAACTTTTGCTATCTCTCGCACTAGGGTTTGTAAACACTGTTAGAATCCAGTACTGAATTAGTACTGAAACCAAGATATCTGAGATTCCAGTGTATACGCACTGGTAATAACATGTATATGAATAAGTGCATGGATTATGAACTGTAATAATCTAATCTCAAAGCAATTTCACTACTTCGCAAAAGTTCTCAAATGAAATGTGTTTTCGACCAGCTGTAATTGGTAATGTAATTTATTCACATTGGAAAAAAGCTTTTAAAATGTAATCCGTAATTTAAGTCAATTGCTTATAAGGAGTAATTTAGCTATGTATGGTAACCCAGTAAACCACATATATCACATCAACATCCAGGAGATGTTCTCAGCGGAACCTTAGACATATCCGTCAGACGTTCTTTTTTATCCGTGTAACTAAGAATCAACGTTGCCACAACCAAAGACTTTCCGCCCAAATCATGTTGACAAAACGTTGCCCACATGTCGCATTTGAAACATGCTATCAACATCCTGTACTAGGCAGGAATGTCAGATTTTCGTCGCCTTCATGCATATGTGACGTACTGTGGAGATGTGCTGGCTACTGTACGTGGCCTTCCCTTGGAACCTCAATTAGTATATAATATGCCCACAGAGTTCTCAGAGCTTACATTTGCAAATAATGTAATCTGTATATACTTGCATGAGATGCTAATGTAAGCTCTTAGAACTCTGTGGGCACATAATTTACTAATTTGCAGTAGTCGTGTAAAGTTATAGGTACAAAAAACAGTTGTAGATATTCGTACACAGTTTATTCTTCATAAACGCTATCACTTGCAAAAGGTAGTAGACAGTTGCATCTAACACTTTTCAGCAAATGGTAGTGACTGATAATTGCCCACAAAAAACATTTACGCTATAAATAGACAACTTTACATGATATCCAGGCATGCATTTGCTCACATAAGTTGGCTTGTTTTCAATGAATGTGACGACTGATTTACAGTAGCCTTTTAAAGAAAATTTACAAAACAAAGACACTTCATTGTGTGTCTTCAGTACAAGGCTATCTTGTTTCACAAAGTACTTGTAATAACAGGCATGTTAAGAAAACTTGATGCTAAAGAAAAAGATTCACAAGCGAATATATGTAAGTACAACACTTCACAAGAGTCTGTACTGACGTGACCCAGCAAATACATAGGAAGAGCAGTATCTGGTATACTAGTACACATACTTAGCTTTAGCAGGTTAGTACATTAACAAGTTCATCATGTACAGTGTGAACAAATTATACAAAAAAATGAAATTACAAAAAATATTGAGCAACACCGTCTGCAGCAAAAAAAAGTTCGGCAGATCCCACGTACCATGGGAATTGATGTCATGCGAAATATGTGGAGAGGTGGTGACTGTGGTGAAATTTTTTTGTCGAGTGAAACGTTACGAAATGATGCTAAACATATGTACAAATGTTATGTGCATAGACATGTATGTTGAACAGTCGCATATCTTTTATATAACCAGTAGTTTACAAGTGCGTAACGATGCCAAGAGCAACATGGGTATTACCAACACCAGAAGCGGTAGGCTGCAATGTAGCACTTGTGCTTGCGAGGATGGCAGCCCTGGATAGTGCTACGTAGACAAACTTCAGTGGATGGTGCTTAAGTACAATTGATGCTAACCTGACGTGATGCCTGCATCATTGCAGTACATATTTAATGTTTATAAAATACGATGGGCAGCACTGCAACCACAATTCACATTTCACAAACATTACGCCTGCATAGGGTCTTTTTCCTAAGAAGTTCCAAGACCTGGTGTGGCTCTGTGGTAGAATACTGTATTACCACGCAGAATGCTTGGGTTCGATTCCTGCTGGGACCATAACATATATTTTTTGTATTCGTCGGGGTCAACCCTGCCAGTGTCGGTTTTTCTTAACACCCTCGCATATAAACTACCAATGTCTGTTCTCGCCGTTCCTCGGTAGATATGAACTGTCAAAAATCTGTGGCGCATACCCGCATACCGCGGCATACGGGTATGTGCCACATGTGTCTGGAGGCAAAGGTTTCACATCGTATGCAACGGGATTTTCACATTATTCATGCCATGATCAGACAGTCATAATCGTCAAACCCTCTTACCCTGCCATACTAATTTTGGTCTACCCCAAGTTAAGTAGCTGATCACGAGAGAACCCAGACGTAGGCGGCTAGATAGATAGATAGATAGATAGATAGAAACGCTCAAAGTGTCTGCAATACGCAAAGAAATGCTTAGCATTTAAAAAAAAGCTGCATAGCACAACTGCATGACAGCTTGCCACAATGTCGGGAAAAAATGAAAAGAAAAAAGAAGCTGTTTATAAACAGAAGGCATGACTGTAAAGCATTAGCGTTAAATACAGCACCAAATAATAACATGACGAGATATACACTGCCACAATAATAAAGGAAAATGAGGCTTCAAAAAATTTACATAAATGAAAAATGACGACGAATTACCTAAAACATGGCACTAATGTTGTGAAGTACTCCTACAAAAACATGTATCAGTTGGGTAGCAATGTTAAAATAAGTGGCATATTTAAAAATTCTAAGCAAATGAGTGAAAGTGCATACTTTGGCTCATCAAGCAGTCACAAATATTGTAAACAGAAATGACTAGGTAGCAAACAAGCAATATAGCAAGAGCCTGCATTTCACTTACAGGGTGTTTTTTTTAGGCAATATAGATTTGTTAATAAAAATCCTATGGGCTCCTCCTCCTATGCGCTCAAAGGCTCCTGCTGTTTTTGGATACGAACTCCATGCTGAGGCTGAAATACTTTGACACTGTTAAAATGACACTTCTGTGACTAATTAAAATATAGTTAAGCTCTTAATTATTGACTTGAGGGCAATTATAAATATTAGAAAGTTCTAGTGCATGACAATTTATGGCATACCCTTTTTTAGAAACCACAAAAGTTGCACGTAATTTGAGGTACCCATAATTTAATTGCAAGCGTAATACTGAAACTAACCACGCTGGGAATGCAAGAAATGCAACCACGCTTTTATGTCAGGACAGAGCTATCTGTGACAAGGAAGTGACGAAATTTTAATGAGGGTGCACCGTGGCCGTATCTTTTCGTAAAAGCGGCAAGTCATTTCATTTGTGCTAATGGATCACCTTACCTTTGCATGTAGCGTTGGTGCTTATCTGTTTATATTGAGCTGTGCACTTGTGCACAAAAAAAAACGCAATATCAAACTATTCTTTGTCTGTGAAGCATAAAACTCTGGCAGCCACTGCGGTGCTTCCTCTCAAGGACAAGCGAAATAGCTTTTGTGCCTGTTTATAGTTAAAAAAAAGAAACAGATAAGCATCACACATTGCACCCAAAGGATAAACTGTTTACTTGTGTATTTTGGAATGCATGTCAATTTTCCTGACCACATTCTGATCCTGCACACCTTGATTCAAATTTCGTCACTTTATTATCATGTGTACTTCCGGTCTTACATTACAGAACGTTTCCTGTGCGCCAAATGCGATTAGTTTTCACCCTTAAATTTGATGAACGTTTTTGATTTCTTAAAAATGCGTTTGTCATAAATTAGGATGCACTACAAGTTTCGAATATTAAAGGCTGCCCTGAAGTGAACAATTAAAAAAGTTAACTTACGACATTTTGGAAATTAGTTGCGTCAAAATAATATTAGCCATGGAAATGTATATCTGCCTTGACATAGAGTTCGTGTGCGATAATGACAGGAGTGCGACTGTCAGAGTTTTTACAAATAATCTGTATTGTTTAAAAAAAAACTCTATATTTTAACCAAGGTAGACTAAGAAGCTAGAGCGTGACTAGAATTACTTCTATAATCACAAGGCTGGCAGCTGCTCCAAAAGTTCGCTGAATCCAGAAAGACCAGTAAGAACATTCATAATATAACAATTTCCCGGGTGTTATATGTCAGTATCACCATATGATTATGAGGCATTCTGTAATCGAGGGATCCTGAAATTTCAACCAGCCCGGTGGCACGGGGTCTCCCCTGCATGTTCTCTGAACCAGAATAAACTTAATTCATCATCATCAGGGGTTCTTTAACATGTGCTGATTTTCCATGATATGGTGGCCTCCAACATTTTCACATTCATCAAAAGTGCAACTGCCACGGCCAGTAAGAACATTCATTATACTAACAGATCGGAGTGACATATTAAGTAAAATTGCTATAAAATTCACAATGCACAAGTAACAATGGGATATGAGAAATGTGCAAAAAAAAGAAGAAAACAATGATGAGGCTCGATGAGGTGGTCGTTTAGCTAAACCTTAAGTTCATAACCATCAATTATCAAAGGTCTTGAAGTAGAATGGTGGAAGCACTGGTTAAAATGACCTGGTTATGTAGAGGTCACTTGAATTAATATGCTATCCTTTCTGCAACCCCAAATCACCAATGTCTCAAGCACACCAGGTGACATTATGGGTATCAGTTGATGTTGCAATGAACCACGCGGTGCAGGTGCAGCTCTTCATGAACGCTTGCTAGTTGGCACAATGTCTATACCATAATCTAATGTTGTGCAATGCACCGATGTGCTTCTGTGTGTTCACACTCTGCATTTTACTCCCTTTTGACACTCACTTGCCACAGTTTAACGCTTCCAAGGATGCTGTAGAGCTTTTGTGAGATGCCAGTAGACAAGATGCCCATTGCGAATTGCGGTGTGCATAGCCAGTGCATATGACAGTTTCTGCTCAGTCCAACGACGCTCCTTGTGACGGTTCACTCTGATCGATGCAACTCAGTCGCTGCAGCTGCTCAGATTCATGGGTGACTAAGAGTTCGTTGAGCAATAACCACCTTCACCCTGCACAGTTTAAAGAAAGCAGATTACATATTTCTGAAAATAAGAGACATCCTGTGCCTGCATTATACAAGTTAACTGTTGTTAGTAAAGAACCCACAGAACCATAAGGCATGCAAGACAAGGACAAACAGAAAACGTGAAACACACTGGTGGCAATTAAAAAAGCTTATATTTAATAGTGCATGAAATATACATGCAAAACATATTCTAGATTGCCTGCTTGAAATTTGTGAAATCACAGGTTCGCTGCGAGACAGACTGTACTTACACACAGGCATCACCCAAATAGATCAGTTCCACCTTTATTTAATAATGTTGAAAGTCAGTCAACTGCTGCACTTGCTAAAAATTGTTATGAGCTCAGTAAAGTTAATTCCATTTCACAATGCTTTCATTATTTTTATTTATTACAGCATGCATCAAGAAACCCTTAATCAGCTACTGTCATCCTATTCTAATTTTCTTAAAAGCAATCACTTAGTGACCTCCTGCATACACCAGCATAGTGTCCAATGCATGTCAATGCATGTTAAAGACAATTGACTCTGCACTGTCAACTAGCTGGCTGGTGTTTCTTTTTGCAAGTGAGGTTCTTTGTGCTGCATTGTCTCATGTACTCCTGTTTACATAGCCCTTATAATTCTCAGCTAAAACAGCAGCCAACTGGCCTATGAAATTATGGAGGCAGAAGTGATAGATGGTTTAGGCAATACCTGTACACAACACCCTTCCATGCCTCTATCCCATTAAAAATTACCATACTTGCAATATGACAAAAATTTTCTCCATGATTGCTTTAACCATTTCATGCAAAATGAAACCATTCCATGATTGCTTTAACCAATTGCTTTAACCATTTCAGAAACTGCAGTAGATACACTACGTCTATGCTAAATAGAATAATGTGGTTCTTGTTTAAAGCAAGCTACAAGTTAAATTTGGATCTAGAAAAAACAGTCTATATGATGTCTGCAAGAAGAACAAAATCCTCCAGTTTCTTTCTGCCATACAACATATGCCAGATGAGGCCACCTGCCATGCACTCACACATTCCCCTTTTATAAGGATGGCAACTAGAGCACCCAATAAATGGTATTTGTATAACCCAGTTATAACGGATCCAGATGCTGAGCGAATTCGACAATGAAAATATTCACTGCTCATGATTGCTAAGCCCTGTCAATTAGAGCACAAAAATTATACCCGCTTTCATAGCAAAACTGAGTGGCATTCCTCGGTAGGTCCTGTTTGGTCATAGGCATGCAAGGTAGTAACCGCCTTCCAAAAGTCAAAATGACGTGTTCTGGTTCATGATGCCTCGGGCTGCCGCACAGGCCGTGCAAGCAAACCCAAAACACCATCGTCTCATATATAGCTCTCTTCCGAACTGACGGCCTCGCCTTTTTCGTCACAAATAAGCAATTCATAAAAACTTCAGAGGTCTTACATGCCACAAGCACGATATTATGAGGCTCACCACAGTGGAGGGCTCCGGAAATTTCGACAACCTGGTGTTCTTTAACGTGCACTGACATCACACAGTACACGAGCCTCTAGCATTTCACCCCCATCTAAATGCGACCAACGCAGTAGGGATCGACACACATCTTCCAAGTAATAACTTTCCATAAATGTGCAGCAAGCAGTCGAATTAAAAACTACAGGTCTATCACCGTTACAGTGAAGTTCCGACGGCGTCGTACACAAGTGAGCTAATCAGACGCCTTAAACTCATTGCTTAAATGGGCGAACACACTAGAGCACATTGTCTACCATTACAGATGGCCCGACGCGTAAATACGAGACATCGAGAAGAGCACCAATATGTCGAATATATTGAGTAGAGGACGGGACCTATTTATAACGCTTGCTGTGTGGCGAAGCGAAGCCACAGGCACTACACTTCGTTGTACAATAACGTTGCAGACATGAGTACAATTAAGAAAACCTAAAGAACGGCACATACACACGTCAAACCCACTTTCGCGAACCACATTTCGAGACTTGAAGCGCTGGAATGAGCGTAGTACTTTCGATTGGCGTGTCCCGTTCTCTAATTTATATCGAGCGAGTGCATGATGCAAGAGCAATGATGTCATCTGAATGTCTAGTCCCTAAATGCATAATCAAAAGGCACGGTACGTAACAGTGCAAGTTTGCCCGCCGCGTCACAGACCGGTAGCACTAACAAAAACGAAAGCCGCGGTCAGACACACGTGAAGCATACGTACACGATTCCTCGAGGTTCTTGCAGGCAGTGTTACTTGAAAGAAGGTAATTACTAGCACTAGCAATGAACACTGGGCTCAAAACGCAGCATGAACCGTGGACAGGGTAGCGTGGACGACGTAGACACAAGAACACAAGCAGCAAGCAGCCCGCCAAAAGCGATTAGCGCGACAACAGCGCCAATGTCGGTGAGCACGGCAAAGCACGGCTGATGAAAATTGTTGAAAACATGGTGGCCGTGACGTCATTTTTTGTTGCCGGACATTTGCCGGAAAATTGGCGCTTAACAATTTACGCCTGCGCGGCGCCTTCTGAATTAAATCACACCAATATTGAGGCCGGAAAGTTTCAGACCTCTTCGGTATAGCTTATTGCGTATGCGGACTTACCTTGACTGCCACGATGTCGTAGTATGAAAAAGCATAGCCTCTGGGAAAGGCGCTTGAAGCTCGGAGGACAGCTTCTTGGCTGCGTCCTGTTGCGTGTGTTGACAATCTTCGTGTGTTGTCTTCCTTCTTGTGTCCTCTTGTCAAGTTCGCGCTGCAACCAATTCCTCCTCAACTTCGATTTCAACGCATCGCTATGTCCAATATTTTTTCGAAAAATGGCACATTTCAATGCGACAGCATTAAAATGTTCCATTTCGAGAAAAGCTTGCCCAGTGTCCACTTCGTTTCTATCGCGTTAAAATTAAAACCTCAAGGCACATTTTTTGCCGTCATCGTCGCAAGTCCAAGGACGAAGCGTGCGAGGGCAGCCGACGATCGATGTTCAAGTGGAGAGGAAAAGTGCCGGCCGTGTTTCGTCGCACGAAAGGCCCGTGAGTAGTGCCGTGAGGGGTCCCGGGATAGGGGGGCGTGGCTGCCGCCTGAAACAGCGTACACTGTTCGAGCGGCCGGGCGCGGTCGCGCTATCTTGAAAAAATTGGCAGACGTCTTCATATACCTTGGTCCGTGCTGAGTTAATTACCGCCACTCATTTTACATTGATGATATAATAACGCACGAAGACTTCGCTTCGCTCGCTGTAGCCCCCGCGTTTCCTGACGCCAGCGTTTTACGCCAGGTCGGATGCTAAATGAGTTAGCCGCTGGCCTAGCTTAGTTCGCACTGATTTGCCCTTGCGGCGAAATTGAATTTTTTCACGCAACAGGGGCTTCATACACCGAGAGAAATGACGAAAATTCACCGTTCGCAGTAGATCACTTAAGTCGGTAGGTTCAATGTGTGCAGGGAAACAGTTATTCTCACGTCACCGCGAACATTGAAGCTTTCATTTGTCCATTTTCCCACGTCTACAAGTGCTTGTAGTAGCTGACCTCTGGGTGACATTCTCTGGAGGTTATTAAAGAAAATCCATGGGCTGTTGAATTGTAAAGCTTCTGCAACATACATTAGAGGTCATATTACAAAATCCATAAGCTGTCTATTTTTTTGTGCAAAAACAGCATACCATAGACATCCATAAATTTGAGTGCAATAAACGTACGTGGCTGGGACGTCTCACAGATCTTGTTCATGGATTTAGACATTTGGATCTTATTCGTACATCGCAGAGATATTTGTGGTTTATTGGGAAAGATCTCCCGAAATCTCTCGCCGAAGTGCGAGAACCACGAAATAATTTAAGTGG